>JAJLRB010000418.1:0-27796 GCA_020976825.1 Odocoileus hemionus | reverse complement strand
CACCTCTAATTTAGAAACTTTTCCCTAAAAATAAAAAAACCACGCAAAAAACCGGAACATACCACTGTATCGATGTCATCACATACTACGTTTAAAAGGAAAATCATACCACTTATACGTTCTCACCACACTCTGTGTAATGACTACAAAGCTCTATTTTCTTCTTAAAAATCTTCTAATGCCCTCACATCCCCCTCATATGTCATCACACCCAAAATTTTCGACCAACACCCAATATGTAGGGGATCACAGGTGGCATATGTATGCATCAATGCATACACATGACTCATATCCACACTCTAGACAACAATCCTCTTTTTTATACATTCACATGCGCTGTATTTATGACTCACAACGATTACATTCGATATGACATTCATCTATGTGTTATGATATCACAGTCACTATATAGGTGACATCATAAATGCTCTATTATGACATCACACACTCTACTTACGACTATCACTTTAATGGCATCACACACTTATGAGAACAAACCATTGTGTACTTCACAGACACCATTCTGGTATCACACCCACAGTATCTGTGTTATCACAAAGTATCAGTTTATCAAACCCATTATAATGACATCACCTCCATATATGTATAAATCATAAAAGTAAACCTATGACATCACAAACCACTCTTTACACATCAAAACCACTTATTTTTGACATCACGTCCCATAATCTGACCTCCCATCAACTGGATCTGTCGTCACAAACCAGTTTATCGATGATATCACAACCCCAAAATATATATGATATCACACTCAGTATAGTTATGACATCCTATGCATATATTTATTTACATCACAACCCAGTCTGTTAACATCACAAACCTTGTTGCTGACACCACACTGCCTATGTATGATACATTTGCACTGTAGATGGCATCACATCCTCTTTAAAACACAAACACCCAGTTAATGATTCACTCCACTCAGACATGACGTCAACCACTATAAAGAGACAGCACACACATGTATCTTGCCACAAACCTCTCCACTGATATCACGCCCAATTTTTTTGTAACATCACACCCACTATATGTGTGACATCAGTTGTCTCATAACATAATCTACTCCTGAAGTCTTTCACACACTGTACTTTTTGACGTCACAAACTTCTATGTATGAAACCACATCCTGTATGTAGGACAAAATATACCCTAACAGTCATCACGCAAATAATCTGTGTTCAAACAAAACCGACCCGTATTGACCACGTCCAAAACCCTACTCTTGTATGACATCACTCGTATGTGTGCATAATTTCACTGTGAAAAACCCAAACCATCCTCAAATTACGCATCAAACCAACCATTATTAAAGGGATCATGCACACTATATTTTAATTTAAATCCACAGTACATTGTCATTTACATCCACTGTATTGTGTAAACACAAAAAAGGGGATTTTAGAGATTCATCCCTATAAAATTTACATCTATCCATTGTTAACAATACATATTCACTAGTTTTGTACCTCAAACCACTGTATCTGTGTCTCACACCCCCCCTTTCCATTTATCACACCCTTTGTTTTGTATACACACAACCCTGTTTGCGTACCATCAAAACACTATTTAACCTCACGCCACATTTTATGATATGAACCAATTAATTTATGACATCGATCCACGTACTCATGACATCACTCCAAATATATCTGACATTGCATCCACTGTATTTTGGTCATCACAACACTCTAATGGGTGACCTCAGACCAACGTGGGATCATCCAACCCATTTTATGTATGACTCTTAGGCACTATACAAAATGTCCAAACCACTCTTATGATTCATAACCCTTGCAGTCATGATTCCTCCCTTGCATTCGGCATCACAAACACTATAATGAGATCACACACTGACAACACAAAGTTTTATCTGCCCTCCCCACCATTTTATCTGAGACACACCACTGTATGCTTGTCCTGAAACCCGTGGGATCATGATACCACACCCATTCTTGGGCGATATCACACACACCTATGAAGACAGCACTTCCCGGATATGACATGACATAAACTTTTATGACATCACAGCCCTTATGTAAAGACATCAAAACTAGTATATTTTTGACATCATATCAAAAATATGATATCACACAACTGCTTTATGAAAGCAAAGTTACACATACATCTCACCCCACTTTTTTTACATCACGAGTCACTGTATTTGTGCATTACACAGATTTCAACACACGTGTGTATCGATGTATCAGTGTCGATGACATAAAAAACAAGTCTGTTAGTCAGACAGGGCAACACATATGAACATCATTCACATTCTACATGACATCTCATTCCACTTAGATATCAATGACAGATTTAGGACATCCAAACACTCATTCATGACAACAGATCCCCTCCCATAGTGACATCACATCCACTTTATACATCTCATTGCCGATTATCTGACATCAAGCGTACTCCATCTGTCCTTCACTGCCACGTGGTGGCTGAAATCATATCCCCCTATTTGACATGAAGCAACATCAGTGGAAAGTAATGTAGGACACCTACACATTTACTATACTGTATCGAACAATATGCAGTTATATGCCATCACACCCACGCTGAGATGACATAAATTCACTCTATTCGTGACATCAAATCTTCTTTTTCTCACATCACTACCCTTATTAATTCTGACAGCAAATCCACACTACAGTGTCCATCACACACAGTTTATTGATCTTATAACCCCCATTGTAATGTATGATAACCACAGCCGACAATTCTATGACATCTTAATGAACTACATATGACAACAACTCCACTCTGGTATGATTACTCACACCACTCTATGACATCACACCCACATTTCTTCTCATGTGTCATCAACCAGTATATCTGACATCGCATCCCCTGTACCTGGGTCTTTACTGAGTATATTGATTATACACACCAGCATTATGTGTGATATCAAGCCCACTGTATGTATGACATCCTGTGATTAATTTGTGACCTAACTACACCCCACTCTTTATGACATCAACAAGTCTGTATTCATGGCAACACATGCAATCGTTTCATGACACCACACACCAACTGTATATGACATCACATACACTCTACTTGTGACATCACGGCCACTGTAATTATGACAAGACACCTACTAAGCTTTAGACAACTTCCTCAGTAAAAATAACATCGCACTTGCTATATGAACGGGAACACTACCACTGTATCCGATGTCATGGCACATACTACGTTTAGGACATCATATCCACTATATACGTTCTCACCCACACTGTGTGTATGACTACACAAGCTCTATGTCTGTCTTGAAACTCGTTCTAACTGCCATCACATCCACTCTATATGTCATCACCCCCACTTGTCGACGCCATCACACCAACTATGTAGGAGATCACAGGTGGCATATGTATGCCATCAGATGCAGTACACATGACATCATATCCACACTCTATGACAACAATCCTCAGTATTTATGACATCACATGCGCTGTATTCATGACATCACACGCATTACATTCGATATGACATTTCATCTACTGTGTATGATATCACAGTCACTATATATAGGGTGACATCATAAAATGACTCTATCTATGACATCACACACACTCTACCTTTACGACTTATCTACTTTATATGGCATCACACACAGTTATGAGAACAGAACCATTGTGTACTTCACAGACACCATATCTGATATCACACCCACAGTATCTGTGTTATCACAGAAAATGTATCAGTTTTATCAAACCCAGTGTATGTATGACATCACCTCCACTATATGTATGAAATCATATGTAATACCTATGACATCACATCCACTCTTTACGACATCACACCACTTTATTTATGACATCACGTCCACTATATCTGACCTCCCATCAACTGGATCTGTGTCGTCACATCCAGTTTATCGATGATATCACAACCAATATATATATGATATCACATCCCAGTATATGTTTGACATCCTTATGCACTATATTTATGACATCACACCCAGTCTGTATAACATCACAAACCTCTGTGTTGCTGACACCACACTCGGCCTATGTATGATATCATTTGCACTGTAGATGGCATCACATCCTCTTTAAAACAGCAAACCACCGTATTAATGATTTCACGTCCACATCAGACATGACGTCACACCCACTATATGAGACAGCACACACACTGTATCTTTGCCATCAAAACCTCTCCACTGATATCACGCACCCAATTTTATGTAACATCACACCCACATTATATGTGTGACATCAGTTGCACTCTATAACATCACATCTACTCCTGAAGTCTTCACACTACTGTACTTATGACGTCACAACTTCTATGTATGAAACCACATCCAGTATGTAGGGCAATATATACCCTATACATGTGACATCACAGCAAATAATCTGTGTCATCACACCGACTGTATTGACCACGTCACACCTACTCCTTGTATGACATCACACACTCTGCGTATGTGTAGCATAATTTGCACTGTGGAAGACACAACACATCCTCACGTTACGACATCAAACCACCATTTCTAAGGCATCACGCACACTATATTTACATCATATCCACAGTATCATTGTCATCACATCCACTGTATTGATGATTTCACAACAAGTGTATCTATGAGATCTCATCCGCTATTATATGTTTGACATCATATCCATTGTATACAATACATATTCACTAGTTTTTTGTTACCTCACTAACACTCGGTATCATGTGTCTCACACCCACTCTTTCCATCTTATCACACCCTTTGTATGTATGACATCACACCCCTGTTTGCGTACCATCATAAACACTATTTAAGGCTTCAACGTCCACATTTTTTATGTATGACGACCACATTATTTATGACATCGCATGCACTGTACTCATGACATCACTCACAAATAATCTGACATTGCATCCACTGTATCTGTGTCATCACAACCACTCTACCATGATGACCTCAGACCAACTGTACGTATACCATCACACCCATTTTATGGTATGACATCTTAGCACTATAACATAAACTCGCATCCACTCTTTATGACTTCAAACATTGCAGTCATCGCATTACCTCCTTTCATTCGTGGCATCACAACACTCTAATAGATGAGATCACACACATGACAACACAAATCGTTATAATCTGGCCATATTCTCACCCATTTGATCTGAGCAACTACATCCACTGTATGCTTGTCCTGAAACCCATTGTTATCAATGATCACCACACCCATTCTCTGACGATATCACACACACTCTATGAACTGACAGTATCACTTCAGGATTGAATGACATGACATAAACTCTTTATGACATCACAGCCCTATATGTACATGACATCACCGCTAGTATATTTATGACATCATATCCAATATAAATGATATCACACATACTGCTATTCATAAAAGCAACGTCTACACATGACATCTCACACACTATATTTGACATCACAGGTCACTGTATTTGTGCCATAACACAGATGACACACACGTGTGTTATCGATGTACCTCTGTGTCATGACATCAGACAACCAGTATGTAAGTCATGACAGGGCACACATATGACATCATACACATTCTACATGGACATTCACATATTCACACTTGATGATATCATGATCAGTACTTATGATTTCACAAACACTGCATTCATGACAATCAGATCCCCTCCATATGACATCACCCATCCACGGTTATGACATCTCATTTGTCCTATATCCTGTGACATCTGGATGGAGGAGACTCTTCTTTCCAGCAACCTCCATCTGTATCACATCATTCATTATGTGTTCTGAATTCATATCCACTATTTTTGACCATGAAACACTCCGTGTAAACAAGTACAACCACTCTATCTGGACAGCATTAATCTCCATAAATCTTGTATCAGCCGTGATGACACCCACTCTAGTCCAATGATAATAACACACACTGTATGTAGTAGACACACACATACTAATATGTATCGAACAATATGCAGTATATATACCATCACAGCCCTCGCTGAGTGACATCAAATTCACTCTATTTGTGACAATCATAATCTTCCTTTTTCCACATCACAGCCCTTTATATCTGACATCAATCCACTCTACCTTTGTCATCACACACAGATTATTGGATCATAAAACCCCTCATTGGTATTTTGGTAGATATACCACAGCCACAATGTCTATGACATCATATGAACTACATATGACATCACATCCACTCTGTATGATATCACTACCACTCTATGACATCACACCCACTCTTCTCATGTCATCAACGCAAGTATTATCTGACATCGCATCCCCGTACCTGGCGCATTACTTGAGTAATATTGATTATACATCACCAGCATTATGGGTGATATCAACACCACACTATAGATGATGAATATCCATGATTACTTTGTGACCTAACACCCACTCTGTATGACATCAACAAGCTGTATTCATGGCAACACATGCAATCGATTCATGACACCACACCAACTTATATGCACACACAGTATACACTCTACTTTGTGACATCACACGCCACTGATAATTATGACAAGACACCTACTAAGCTTTAGACAACTTACTCAGTAAAAAATAACATCGCACTTGCTATATGAATGGGAACACTATTCCACTGTATCCGATGTCATGTCACATACTACTTTTACGGACATCATATTCCTCTATATAGCGTTCTCACCGCACACTGGGTGTTAAGACTACACACGCTCACTTTGTCTGTCTTGAAACTCGTTCTAACTGCATCACATCCACTCTATATGTCAATCACGACCACTTTTGGTCGAGACGCCTATCACACAACTTATTAAGATTCACAGGTGGCATATGTTGGCCATGCAATCGCAGTACACATGACATCATATCCACACTCTATACTCATAGCAATCCTCAGTATTTTATGACATCACATGCGCTGTATTCATGACATCACACCATTACATTCTACAAGATGACATTTCATCTACTTGTGGTATGATATTCACAGTCACCATCAGTACCTAGTGACATCATAAAATGACTCTATCTATGTCATCACACACTCTAACCATTACCGACTTATCTACTTTATATGGCATCCACACACAGTTTATGAGAAACAGAACCATTGTGGTACTTCACAGACACCATATCTGATATCACACCCACAGTATCTGTGTTTTATCAACAGAAAATGTATCATTTTTATCAAAACCCAGTGTATGTATCGACATCACCCTTCCTATATGTATGAATTCATATGTAATACCTATGACATCACATCCACTCTTTACGACATCACACACTTTTATTTATGACATCACATCCACTATATCTGACACTCCCATCAACTGGATCTGTGTCGCTCACATCCAGTTTATCGATGATATCACAACCAATATATATATGATATCACATCCAGTATATGTTTTGACATCCTATGCACTATATTTATGACATCACACCCAGTCTGTATAACAGTCACAAACCTCTGTGTTGCTGACACCACCACTCGGCCCATGTATGATATCATTTAGCACTGTAGATGGCATCACATTCCTCTTTAAAACAAGCAAACCACAGTATTTAATGATTTCACGTCCACATCAGACATGACGTCACACCCACTATATGAGACAGCACACACACTGATTTCTTTGCCATCAAAACCTCTCCCACTGTTATATCTCGACCCAATTTTAATTCTACATCACACCCACTATATGTGTGTACATCAGTTGCACTCTGATAACATCACATCTACTCCTGAATCTTCACACATACTGTACTTTATGACGTCACAAACTTCTATGTATGAAACCACATCCAGTATGTAGGGCAATATACACCCTATACATGTGACATCACAGCAAATAATCTGTGTCATCACACCGACTGTATTGACCACGTCACACCTACTCCTTGTATGACATCACACTCTGCGTATGTGTAGCATATTTGCACTGTGGAAGACAACACATCCTCACGTTACGACATCAAACCACCATTTATAAGGCATCACGCACACTATATTTGACATCATATCCACAGTATCATTGTCATCACATCCACTGTATTGATGATATCACAACAAGTGTATCTATGAGATCTCATCCGCTATATATGATGACATCGTATCCATTGTATACAATACATATTCACTAGTTTTGTTACCTCACAACCACTGTATCTGTGTCTCACACCCACTCTTTCCATCTTATCACACCCTTTGTATGTATGACATCACACCCCTGTTTGCAGTATACCATCATAAACACTATTTAAGGCATCTGTCCACATTTTATGATATGACACCACATTATTTATGACATCGCATCCACTGTACTCATGACATCACTCCAAATATATCTGACATTGCATCCACTGTATCTGTGTCATCACAACCACTCTAATGATGACCTCAGACCAACTGTACGTATACATCACACCCATTTTATGTATGACATCTTAGGCACTATAACAAACGTTCGCATCCACTCTTTTATGACTTCAAACCATTGCAGTCATCGCATTACTCCATTGCATTCGTGGCATCACAAACATATAGATGAGATCACACACATGACAACACAAATGTTATATCTGCCATCTCACCCATTGTATCTGAGAGACTACTTCCACTGTATGCTTGTCCTGAAACCCAGTGTATCAATGATACCACACCCACTTTCTCTGGACGATATCACACACTCACTCTATGAATGACAGCACTTTCAGGATGAATGACATGACATAAACTCTTTATGACATCACAGCCTTATATGTATGACATCACAGCTAGTATATGTATGACATCATATGCAATATATATGATATCACACATACTGCTTTCATGAGAAAGCAACGTCTACACATGACATCTCACACATATATTTGACATCACTGTCCACTGTATTTGTTGCCATAACACAGATGACACACACGTGTGTATCGATGTACCTCTGTGTCGATGACATCAGAACAAGTATGTAAGTCATGCACAGGGCACAACATATGACATCATACACATTCTACATGACATCACATTCACACTTTATGTTATCAATGATCAGTATTTAGGACATCACAAACACTGCATTCATGACATCAGATCCCTCCATATGACATCACATCCACGGTTTATGACATCTCATTCCCTATATCTGTGACATCACAGCCACTCCATCTGTCCCATCACATCCACTGTGGTTCTGGATTCATATCCACTATATTTGACATGAAACACACCGTGTAAAGACAAGTAACAACCACTCTATCTGACAGCATAAACTCCATAATCTGCATCAGTGTGATGACACCCACTCTATCAATGATATAACACACACTGTATGTAGGACACACACATACTATATATCGAACCTGATATGCAGTATATATGACATCACACCCACCCAACAACTATTTTAATTTCCTTAACATTTCAATGCCAAACCCCTTTCTTTTTCTTTTTAACCCCTTAAAATTTTACCCCTTTTCCAAATCTCAAATTCCCTTTTTAACCAATTATAAAACACCTTTTAATAAACCTTTCAAAACCTAACCTAATATAACCATATATAAAACAATTTATAACCCCAAATGGAAACCAATTAAAACAATAAAAACCCTTGTAGAACAACCCTCTTCATCAACTTATCACAATCCCTTTGCCCCTTTCTTAAAATTTATATACAACCAATTTTTTCCCCTTTTAGCTCCTTGTATTTAATTACACCACTTTTGAACCCCCTTTTTTGTAAACAATTTTATTTACCCCCTTTTTATAAAACCTTTGAACAGCATGTTTTGACCCAATTAAACCCCAAAATCAAATTTGATTAGGCAAAAACCAGTTTGTAACTTTAAAATCCACTTTATTTCCCCCACTGTATTAAGCCTTCTGTTTGACTCTATAAAACATCCAATTTAAAAAACCCTTTACTCCATGAAGTTAAAAGGCAATAACTAGTCACCAATTTTACCTCCCAAAATTTTAATGCATATCCATATCCAAGCCACATTCATTTAAAATTTAATACCCTTAGGACAAAATTCTTTAACCCAACCCTTTATAAAATTTTGTATTTGCACCCTTTGAAAACTTATTAAACACTACTGGTTAAATTAAATTTTTCCCAAATACTTTTTAAACCATTACCCAAAAAAATTAATAGAAACTTTTAACAACCTTGATCACACCAATTGATCACCAAAATTCTTTAAAATTGTTACAACCATTTTAACCAATTAAAATATAATTTTAACTTCACATTTTGACATCACCCATTTACCCACCTTTGAAACCATTCCTTTTAAACATTTCTGATATCCCAAAATTTTAACCACCAATTATGCTCCAACCATTTACACCAAATTGGCCACAACCTTTTATAACTTCCTGAATTTCCCCCTTTTAACAACCCCTTAAACAACCCCAAAATACCATAAGCCCCACCTTATAACCCAAACCCTTTTTAAAAAATACCCCAATTATTTACATACAAATATTTTAAAAAATTTCCCCATTTTTCCCAAATCTTTGAACACTTAGAAAAACCTTAAGGAATAAAAACTTTAAACAAAAAACTATTAGTACATTCTTTCAATTGGGAAAAAATTCTGAACAAAAAACAAACCTTTAACACAACCCCATTTGTATCACTTTTTCAACCCTTTTTAACACCTGTTAGAATCCCCTTTTAACCTTTTTTAATACATTTTAACCACTTGATTTAACACCTCTGTACTTGACATCACTCCAATATCTGACATTGCATAAATATTTGCATCACCCACTTATGATATGAACCACTTATTTATCACAGTTATGTATGACATCTTAGGCACTACAAACGTCGCATCCACTTTTAACTCAACATGCAGTCATCGACATTACCTCCATGCATTTGTGCATCACAAACCTATAGATAGATACACACATGCAACACTAATGTTATAACTGCATCTCACCCATTTATCTGAGACTACATCCACTGTATGCTTGCCTGAAACCCAGTGTATAATACCACACCATCTCTGACGATATCAACACACACTCTATGAATGACAGCACTTCAGGGTGAATGACATGACATAACCTTTATGACATCACACCCTATATGTATGACATACACTAGGATTTAATGACATCATATAATCTTATGATATCACAAACTTTTATGAGAAAGCAAGTCTACACATGACATCTACACACTATATTTGACATCACAGTCACTGTATGCCATAACACGATGACACACAATTGTGTATCATGTACCTCTTTGTCGATGACACAGAACAAGTATGTAGTCATGACAGGCACCATAGACATCAAACATTTATGACATCACATCACACTTATGAATCATACAATTTAGACATACAAACATGCATTCATGCATCAGATCCCTCACTCCACTGTCCCATCACATCCACTATGGTTCTGAATTCATATCCAATATATAAGCATGAAACACACCGTGTTTAAAGACCTTACAACACTCTATCTGACAGCATAACCTCATAATCTGTATCAGTTTTGTGATGACACCACTCTAGCAATGTTACAACACACACTGTATGTAGGACACCACACATACTATATGTTTCGAAAACAATATGCAGTATATATGCCATCACACCAAGCTGAGTGACATAAATTAACTCTATTGCGTGACATCAATCTTCCTTTTTCTCACATCACACCCTTTATATCTGGACAGCACATACACTGTACCTGTGTCATCTCACACAGATTATAGATCATATAACCCCCATTGTATATATGAAAAAAAAAAAAATACCACAGCCACAATGTCTATGATATCTTATGAACTACATATGACATCACATTCCACTCTGTATGATATCACACCACTCTGTGACATCAAACCCACTGTTCTCATGTCATTAACCAGTTATATCTGACATTGCATCCCTTGTGTACCTGGGTCATTACTGAAATATTGATTATACCACACCACCATTATGTGGGATAACAATCCCCCTGTATGTATAACATCCTGTGATTAATTTGGGACCTAACACCCACTCTTTATGACATCACAAGTCTGTATTCATGGGCAACACATGCAATCGATTCATGACACCACACCCACTGTAATATGACATCACATACACTCTACTTGTGACATCACAGCCACTGTAATTATGACAAGACACCTACTATGCTTTGGGTACAACCATACTCAGTAAAAATATCATCGCACTAGTTATATGAATGGGAACACTAACACTGTACCCGATGTCAATGGCACATACTAACGTTTAGGACATCATATCCCCACTATATACGTTCTCACCCACACTGTGTGTATGACTACACAAGCTCTATGTCTGTCTTGAAACCCGATCTAACTGCCATCACATTCACTCTATATGTCATCACACCCACTTTGTCGACGCCATCACCACCAACTATGTATAGAGATCACAGGTGGCATATGTATGCCATCAGATGCACTACACATGACATCATAACCACACTCTATGACCACAATCCTCAGTATTTATGACATAAACATGCACTTGTATTCATGATATCACACGCATTGTATGTCGATATGACATTTCATCTACTACATTGTAATGATATCACAGTCACTATATATGTGACATCATCAAATGACCTCATCTATGACATCACACCACTTCTA
Organism: Odocoileus hemionus; assembly: GCA_020976825.1. Taxonomy (NCBI): domain Eukaryota; kingdom Metazoa; phylum Chordata; class Mammalia; order Artiodactyla; family Cervidae; genus Odocoileus; species Odocoileus hemionus. The sequence goes on along the minus strand of JAJLRB010000418.1, from coordinate 15,151 downwards.
CCCTTATACGGACCTATCTACTTTTATATGGCATACACACACAGTGTCATGAGGAACAGAACCATTGTGTACTTCGCAAACACCATATCTGTGACCTCAGACCCACAGTACTCTAACTGTGTCATCCACAGAAACATGTATCAAGTTTTTATCAAACCCTGTGGTAATATATTGAACCATCACCTCCACTATATGTTATGAATACTCATATGTGTAATACCTAATGACATCAAAATCACACTCTTTACGACATCACACCGACTCATTTATGACATTCACGTCCCTATCTCTGACCTCCCATCAAAACTGGATCTGTGTCGTCACATCCAGTTTATCGATGATATCACAACCAATATAATATATATCACATCCATATATAGTTTGAACATCCTATGCACTATATTTATACATCACAAAAGCCCATCGTATAAATCACAATCTCTCTGAGTCTGACCCACTGGACTATGATGATACATTTGCACTTAGATGGCATCACACCTCTTAATCAGCAATACAGTTAAGATTTTGATCCACATCGACAGCACCATTATATATACAGCACACATCCTGTATTTCCACTAAAACCTCCACTGATAACATGCACAATTTTTTGTACATCAATCCCATATAATCTGTGATATCACATCCACTTTCATAATCCACCACTTATGTAAATTCCACCTTTCATGACATAACTTTTCACACCAATTATGATAACACTCCATTTTGGAACATCACCACTCTTGACATCACTCCCAAAAATATTAATCACACCACTGTATTGACACACCTCTAATATGACTCTCAACTGTGTATCCATTCACACATTTCTATGTGTAGAATTCAAACATAGTCCACACTCTTATGACTACAGCATCATTACCTCCATTCTTATGGCATCAAAACTATATTATATCACATGACAACACAAGTTATTGCATCCACCCATGTTCTGAGATATCCAGATGTGCCTGAAAACCCAGTGTATATAGAACCCATTCCTGTAATCACACCACCTTAATACACACTTTCAGGAAACATTACTATTTATGACATCACACCATGTTTGAATCACAGCCAGATTTTTACATCTATCCAACTATATGTAACGTATCATTTCATGAAACACGTCCATATGACATTACCACATAATTACATCTCAAGCATGGCATAACACGATCCACATTGTTATATACATCATGTTCTGATCAACATTGATGCACCATTGGACACATCACATTATCTGACATTGCACCACATTATTACATAGACAATATGAATTGGACATCAAGACAGCATTTGACATGATCCCTCCATTGACACACACACGGTTTATACACTCATTCCCAACTGCATCAGACAACTCCATTGTCATCAATCACTATGTTCTGAATTCATCCACTATTTTGACAAACCACGTTAAAGAACAATCCATCATCGAGCATAAACACTATAGATGAGATCACCCATACTCACAATGATTAACACACAATGTACCCTGATCTAACTTATCCACGAATATCCTAAACCATCACAATGATCACACAACCCACTCTATGTGACATCAAACACTCTATTGAATACACTACCCTTATTCATGACATGACAAAACCTTACCGATCACACACAATGTATGATCAATAACCCATTTTATGCATAGATCACAGCCAATGTCATGACATCTTTGAACTCATTAAACAACATCACCATGATATCTCACACACATATTGACATCACACCCCCTTTCTTGCTAACCAATGTACAACTGGATCGCATACCCCTGTACTGATGACATCAGTAATTGATTATAACACACCACATTATGTGAACATAACCACTGATAATGCACCTATCATTACTTTACATACAACATCGTATTTAGGACATCACAAACATTCATTCAACAAGCAATGTATGTCCCCCCAATTAATGACATCACAACACTCTATTTGACATCCACTTAATTTGTTGACACAACAAAGCTTTGCACCTTCCATACAATGTTGAAAATTCATAACACTAACTTGCATACTACACGGAAAACAACTTCCACTTATGTACAGTACAACTCATTTAGCATCAGTACACCCCACTATAATATAAACACACACTTTGTAGGACACCACCATCTTCTGAAACAATAGCAGTTTATGCCATCACACCCACCTGATGACATACATTCTCATCTACAAATCTTTTTTGAATCACACGTCCATTATATCGACAGCAATCACTACCAGATCATACCACACTTATGACACATCCATAGTACTTGATACATGCCAACTCAGCTACCACTATTAATCATATGACAATTCATCCTCTGTATGATACACACCTATGGACTCAAAACTCTTCATGTCATCACAACCAGTTACCTTTACATGCATCCACCCTTACCTGGGTCATTACACACATTTATAGAACAACCATTTGTTGATATCCAACCCATTTGATGACATCCAGTATTATTTGTGACCAACAATCCATCTTTATGACACCACAATGTTTATGACATCACCTCAATCATTTCATAACCCACATATGTATATCATCACATACATCTACTTTTGACATCAACCACTTATTATGACAAGACACCTACTAACTTACACCATCCTGGTGTTCAACCCTATCGAAAGAATAACATCAATTCAATTAATGGAACACTACCACTGTATCATTCATGACACTACAATTTGGAACATACCCATCTATACGTTACATCCACACTCTGTGTTGACACACCAGCTCTATGTTGATTATTCTAATGCCTCACATCCATCTATATGCACACCCCATTTGCACGTCATAAATTTCACTACAGAGATCAAGTGGCATGCACTATCAGATGACAGACACATGATCTATCCACAATCTATGACAACACTGCCAATTTATACTCACATGCTGTATTACATCACACCCTTACATCGATTGACTTTATCACTTATGAATCACCCTAATCTTCACATATATATGACTCATCTCTGACATCACAACACCTTTAGTTATTATAATAGCACACCATATATTGAGACAGCAACATTGTGTACTCAGACACCATTGATATGACACCCACATACTGTGTATACAAAATCTTCGTTTTGATAACCATGATGAGACACACCACTTATGTTGAAATCAAACCATTTCCTATGCATCACACACTATATCTTTAAACATCCACACTCATTTTGACTCACGTCCACTATTATATCTACTACATGTCACTGAGATTTCTCCGCAACATGATATCGATCATATACAAATATATACTATTTATATACCTCAACCTTTTGTATCTATCACCCATTTTCATATCACACCAGCTTTAAATACAAACCTCTGTGCTTTACACCAGCAAGTATATTCATTTGGCACTGTCCAACATTTAATTGAAACAAAATACCAGATAGTTCACTCCACATCAGACATACTCACACTATATTGACATGTCACGTACATGATCTTCACAAACCTCTCATGATACACAGCCCAATTATGTAACATCACACCCACATATTGATGAATATTTTATAACTCAATATATCCGATCTTAACACATACTTATGACATCACAATTTATGATTAAACCACATTCCATATCGCAATTACCTCCTGACATTGACATCACAACAAATTTGATCACACACGATGTATACAACACAAGTTCTCTATGACACCACTCTGCGTAGTTATAATTACTGTGAAGAACCAGTCTATCACATCAAACCCCATTTAGGCAATCACCACACTATATTGACATCATTCACAGTAATGCATTGACATCAATCCTTATGACATCACACCTATCTATGAATCCATCCCGTATATTATGACATCAATCATTATCAACATATTCACATTTCATACCATCACAAATACATCTACCAAATTACACTCCATCCATCTACTTTTCCACCTTAGTATGACACACACCCGTTGATCATATAACACTGATTTATGGCACACTCAATTTTATGAAAGGACACACATATTATGACATCGCATGCACATGTACTTGACATCTCAAATATTTGATACATGCAACGATTTGGCATCACAACCATCATAATCATGACCCAACCAATCATCACATCCCTTAGCCATTTTATTCTAATTTGACACATAACAAACTGCTCCACTCTTATACTTCACATTCATCATCACATTACTCATAACATCTCCGATCAAACAGTATAATCATCACGACATGCAAAACTAATTTATATCTGCATCAGCATGAATCAACTACATTTACATCTGTCTGAAACCAGTGTATAAGATATCCACATTCTATACGAATCACACCACTCATGATGACACACTTCAGATAATGCATGACAAAAACTTCTTTTACATCAGCCATTATTATACATCACTAGTAATTTATCACATATCATCAAAATATTATTATGCTATTCGAAAACCAACTCTACCATGCATCCACACACTATTCTTGACATCACATATATTATGCCAACAACACAAACACACTGTTGTATCATACTCTGTGACCACGACCATCAGAACTTATGTCATCATACAGCATACTTTTGACACATACCCATCTACATGCATCATTCATAGTTATTGATAACACAATTAGGACATCACAAACAGCACTTATGCATAATCCCTCATATTTGAACCAATCCACGCTTTATGACATCAAATTCCATATCGTACATCATCATCCATGCCCTCACATCATATGACATCAATACATCCATATATTGACATGTTTAACGACACCTTATAAGGTTAACAACTTATCTGAACATAAACATCCATAAACCATCATATACACCACTCTATGAAGAAACAACACTGTTGTAGACCACAATTATAGTATACGAATATCATATATAGTCATCACACCACCTGAGTGCTAATGACCTATTCGACAATCTTTCTTTTACATCTCCCTTTAATCTGACAGCAAATCCACTCTACCAGTGTCATCACCCACATTATTGACAATACCCCCAATATGTATGGAACCACAGGCAATGTATGACATCATAAGTACATATGCAACAATCCACTCTTAGTTACACCAATCCTATATTATCACACATCTGCTGTTTCAACCCATATATGACTCATCCCTTCTGTCATTACTGTGTAATGATATACACATCACATTATGGGTGATATCAAACCACTTATCTTGACATCCGACCTTACTTTAGGACTAACCCACTCTTTATGACATCACAACTGTTTGATGAACCATGTACGTTCAGGACACCCTCACTGATATCACACCACTAACTTATTATACATCAAATGTGTATTTACAACCAGGACATACCACTAACTTTAGTAAAATCCAGTAAAAATAACTCGCACATCACCTTTATGACATCACACATCTTTAGATCCACGTCCATTCATGACACATACTATTGGCTCAATCCACTTATACGTTTCACAACCTTGAATGACTACCAAAGCTTATAGTCTAATGTTCTACCCATCCATCACTATATTTCATACCCACTTTTCACGTATACATCACAAACTCTGTTTGTCACCAGCCCATATTGTAGCAATCAATGCATACCTAATCAATCCACCTCTTTAAAACAATCCTCAATTTATACATTCACATGTCAGATTCATGACATCACCATACATATGATATGACATTTCATCCTGTATCTTATCACAAACTCTCCAAATACCCAATAAATGAACATCTAACCCACTAACTAACCTTCGCTTACTACTTTATATGCAATCACAAATCTAATATGAATAGACTGTACTTCACAGACAACCAATCTGATATCGTAGCGCCAATACCTGATCATATCAAAAAGATAAATTTATCAACCAGCATATGATTACCTCTATACTATCAATTGTATGAATACATACTGCTATCTTTACGATATTTCCACTATTTAGACAACACGTCCCTTCGACCTTCCATCAATCACATGTTAACTTATTATGTGATATCACACCAATCATATTTGATATCAATCCAATATTTTGACACATCACTATATTTGAATAATCAACCAACTGTAACTTGACATCTCTCCTTTTGTGACCAACTAGCCATGTATAATAATATCACTAGTGTACTCAAACCTCTGTTCAGAGACACAAACCACTACATTATATCACCCCATAGACATACACTCCCTATATGAGACAGCACAACACATTTAAGTTTCACAACCTCTTCATGATACACGCACCATTATTAATACATCACCACTATTATGACATCACTTCCAATTATGCCACATCTACTCCTGATCTTCACAACCACTTAATATGACTCAACAACTTATGTATGAAACCACATCTTATGTGACATTATGCCATAACAAATCACACAATTTATGACTCAAACCGACAGTATTACCCTACCACCTTCTTGTGACACACAAACTATGTGAGATATACACATGGAAACAATATATCCTCCTACGATCAACCATCATTTCTAGCATCACCACTTATTTGACTCAATACCCGTTACAATATCACACACCACTTATGAGATATCACACAAATTATCATGAGCACTTTCGATTATAGATGACATCATACATTTATACAATACATATCACTAGCTTGTATGCTCACACCACGTGTATCTTGTCTCATCCACTCTTTATCTTATCACACCGTTTATAACATACACCCTGTATGCAACATAACACTATTAGTTTGAACTCCACACTTATTTTAAAACCACATTATTCACACGTGATCACTGTGTCATGACATCACAACCAATATTACATTGCATCACTACTTGCACACAACCACTCTAATGAACTCAACCATTAACTATAACACACCATTAATTTAGACATCTACACTTACAAAACATCACATCCCTCTTATGACTCAACCATGTTTATGGACATTCTCCATTCATCGTGGCATCAAGCACTATGATGATCACATCACATGACTACAATTTATCACTGACATTTCAAACACATGTACTGAGACTACATCCACTCATCTTGTCAACACATTATACCCATACACCATCTGTGGACGATATCACACACCTCAATGATTGAAGCCACATTCATGATGAACCACAAATATAACCTTATGACATATCAGCATATATGCCAACATCACGCTGATTATAATTCACATCAATATATGTCAATACACTTTTTCTCATAACATCAAATCTACATGACAATCTCACACACCTATTTCATCACAGTACTGTATTATGACCACACTAAGATGAACACAGCCTGAATGTACCTCTGATCTACAACACAATGAAAATCATTGATGCATACAATCATCATACATCTACACACCACTATTCATCTTTCAACATATTTGAAATCTAGACTCTAAACCTCATTCTGGATTGATCCTACCAATCAGCACACCGGTATAAGACCTCTCATTCCTATATCTGTGAATCAACAATCACTTAACACACCTTTTTGTCGAATCATTTCATGCATGCAAATCACGTTAAAATACAACCATTATTGACACATAACTCCATATCTGCATCAGTTGTGACACCCTCTATGAACACTACAACTTATGAACTTCCCAGCAAATATATGCAAACAAATATAAATATATGCATCACAACCACCTACATGCATAATTCCTTATTCGACATCAAATCTCTTTTATCTACCAATTTACTATCTCACCACAAATCCTGTTACCTGTATCACACACAGTCTATTTAAATGTTCCAACTGCATATATCCACACCATATTATCATCACACTTTGAAGCATACATAACAACGAATCACAGTGGAAGTATTCCATCATGACAGACACCTACTCATTCACACTCTATGAAACATCTACATCGATCATGACTGTCATCTAGTTATTTATACCACACCACATTATGTGATATCAAGCACTTATTATTTGACATCCTGTATTAAGTGCGTAAATGACACCATCTATAATGACATCAAGCTGTATTCATTAACGCATCAACATTATGAGACACAACCAATGTTATGACTCACAACACCTACTTTGACACCCACGACCACTGTGTTTCACAGAAAGTACATTTTACAAGCTTAGTACATCACCTCCATAAGTATAAAACATTACCTTGACATACGTCCACTTTTACATTTACCCATATTTGCACATACGTTTAGACTATCTACCCATATAGTTCTGCCTCCACTGTCATGCTCTACACTATGTCCTTGAAACCTTAATTGCCATCACATCCATTATTTCATCCCACTTTATCGCCATCACACACCATTTGATCACACGACAAATATGCCATCAGATCACTACACGCTCATATCAACTCATTGCAACTAATGGCATCACTCCTCTTTAAAACCAAACCGTATTATGATTTCACATCCACCATTACATCGAAACCACTATATTCATACCACGTGTATATTCCATCACTATAAAGGTTCCACATAAAAGACCATTCTATGAATCACACACTACCTTATTGACTACATTATATCATACATCACACTATCTAGTACCATTGTTACTTAGAACACATATCTTATCACACCCACAGTCCTTGTATCAGAAATTCATTTTATCAAACCCAGTATTAGACATCCCACATACTGTATGAAATCAATGTAATTACTATGACATCACACCACTCTTTTACCATCACACCATACTTGTGAATACGTCCACTATCTGACCTACAATGGATCTGTTCGTCACATCCATTATCATTATATCCACCAATATATTTATATATCCAGTACATTGTTCACATCATGCCACTTATTATGTCATCACACAGTTTATACATCATCCCTATATTGCTACACCACCGGTAACAATAATAATACATTTGCTACCTAAACCACTATCTCTGTTAAAACCAACTTCATTTAATATTACACCTTTTAATGAATGACTCACACCCCATATGTACCAGCAACACATTAAGGCATCACACCAAAATCTCACTATATCACGACCAATTTTATTAACATCACATCCACTTATTGACATCATCATCTATCTAACACATCAATCTTCTAACTCACCTATGTACTTAGAACTACATCTATTATAACCCAATCAGTATGAGCATTATGCCTATAATGACACCTGAAAATTGTGTCAACCACCGCTTTTGACCACCTCCAGCATCTCGTTGATCACAACACACTTGGGTCATGACACAATTTATTGCAACAACCATCCTCACTTACACATACACATCCTTGTCTAAGCATCACGCTACAATTTCACATATCACTGTATCATTTCCACTCCACTGTATGAACACTACAAGATTCATGAACATAAACCTCTATGACATCACAGCCCTAATTCATTAACATAATACTTACTAAATTTGTTCCTAAAATGAATCTGTTCTACAACCCACTCTCATCTCACACCCTTTTATGATACATCACCCCTATTTGTACCATCAACACAATTTAACACACGTCACATGTTCTTGCCATCACATCATAACATTCATGTACTCATGACAGCCCAATACATTACATTCTAGAATATACATTTATAATCAATCAAATTTAGGACATCACAAACCTATTCTGACTAACCCCTCCATATGACTACATCACGGTTTATAATCACTTATGTGACATCAGAACCATTGCATCACACTTGTTGAATTCCACTTATGCATACACACCGTTAGAGAACAACATTTCGAACATAAACCTAACGATCTGTGTAACATTTCAGTTAACACATGTATGTAGACACCATAATGTAAAAATCTATAATGCATCAACCACCTATGCAAAACACTCTTTGTGACACATCTCTTTTCCATACCTTTATTCTGCGCAATCCACTACTTACACCAATTATGATCATTAACCCATGTTATATACACACATGTTAACTCAAACTCTTCAACACACTCTGTATGAATCAACACTATATCAACTATCTGACCATTGCATCCACTGTTATCTGTGTCATCACAACCACTCTAATGATGACCTCAGACCAACTGTACGTATGCCATCACACCCATTTTATGTATACATCTTAGGCACTATACAAAACGTCGCATCCACTCTTTATGACTTCAAACCATTGCATCATCCGCATTCCTCCATTGCATTCGTGGCATCACAAACACTATAGATAGAATCACACACATGACAACACAAATGTTATATCTGCCATCTCACCCATTGTATCTGAGACTACATCCACTGTATGCTTGTCCTGAAACCCAGTGTATCAATGATACCACACCCATTCTCTGGACGATATCACACACACTCTAATGAATGACAGCACTTTCAGGATGAATGACATGACATAAACTCTTTATGACATCACATCCCCTATATATATGACATCACAGCTAGTATATTTATGACATCATATGCAATAATATATGATATCACACATACTGCTTTCATGAAAAGCAACGTCTACACATGACATCTCACACACTATATTTGACATCACAGTCACTGTATTTGTGCCATAACACAGATGAACACACACGTGTGTATCGATGTACCTCTGTGTCGATGACATCAGAACAAGTATTTAAGGTCATGACAGGCACACATATGACATCATACACATTCTACATGACAATCACATTCACACTTTATGATATCAATGATCAGTATTTAGGATCATCACAAACACTGCATTCATGACATCAGATCCCCTCCAATATGACATCACATCCACGGTTTATGACATTCTCATTCCCTATATCTGTGGAGAGGAACATAGCCACTCCATCTGTACCATCACATCCACTGGTGGTTCTCCGAATTCATATCCACTATATTTGACATGGAAACACACCGTGTTGAAAGAATACAACCACTCTGATGCTGTACAACGCATGATTCCCCCCAACCTCGCATAATCTGCATCAGTGATGATGACAGCTCACTCTAATCAATGAATATACACACACTGTATGGTGGGACACCACACATACTATATGTGATTACGAACAATATGCCCAGTATATATGGCCATCACACCCACGCTGAGTGACATAGAAATTCATCTCTCTCTACATCAAAGCTTCTTTTTCTCATCATCATACCGTTATCTGACTCAATATCCACTCTACCATGTCATCACTCACAATTAGTGATCATATACCCGCCATTTATTAATATACATCACCACAATACATATAATGCTTATGAACTACATATACACACATCCACTCTTAAAATCCACACCACTCTTTACATCACACCACTCTAGCTCATTTCATCAAACCAGTAATAGCTACAGCCAGCACCCGGAACCTTCAGTTCTATATATATTATACACACCTACAGTATTAATATCAAGCCCACGGGAGTATATGACATCCTTGTGTAATTTTACCTATACACCCACTCTTTTGAGACATCACAATCTTATTCATGGCTACACATCATCTTCATATACACCACACCCACTGTATGGGGCATCACTACACTCTCCCTGTGACATCACAGCCACTGTAATTAGACAAGACACCTACTAAGCTTTTAGACAATTTACCAGTAAAAAAACACGCACTTGCAATATGAATGGGAAACCTACACTGTACCCCATGTCAGGGCACTTTCTCCTTTAGGACTCATATCCACTATATACGTTTCCCCCCACGTTGTATGACTCACAACCTCTATGCTGTTTTGAAACTCGTTCAAAATGCCATCACATCAACTCTATATGTCATCACCCCCACTTGTGGGCCCCCATCACACCAACAAATAGGATCACAGGTGGCATATGTATGCCATCAATGCATACACATACATCATATCCACCCTATGACAAAAAACCTCATATTTATGACACACATGCGCGTATTCAGCATCACCCATTACATGTATGACTTTTCATCTACTTGTAAAAATATCACAGTCCATATGGGTGACTCAAAAAATGACCTATCTATGACACACCACTCCCCCTTTGTTTTACTACTTTTATGGCTCACAAAACAGTTTGGAAAGAACCATTGTGTACTTCACAGACCCATACTGAACACACCCACAGATCTTGTTATCACAGAAAAGTATCAGTTTATAAAACCCAGTGTTGTATGACTCACCTCCACTATAGTATAAAATCATTTTAAAAAAACCTATGACATCAATCCACTCTTACGACTCACACCACTTTTTTTTTATGACATCCTCCATTTAATCTGCCTCCCATCAACTGGATTTTGGTCTCCATCCGTTTTATCAAGATACAAAACCCAATATATATAGAATCACATCATATATGTTTGGCATCCTATCCTTATTTATGACATCACACCAGTCTTGTAAACATCAAAAACCTCTGGTTGCTAACCCACTCGGCCTATGTATGATATCTTGCACTGTAGATGGCACAATCCCTTTAAAACAAAAAACCACGTATTAATGATTTCACGTCCACATCAAAGACGTCACATCCCACTAAAACAGCACACACACTTATTTTGCCATCAAAACCTCCCACTGATATCACGCCCATTTTTTGTAACTCACACCACTATATTGTGACATCATTCCCTCTAAAAATCACATCTATCTCCTAATCCTTCACACGACTGACTTATGACGTCACAACTTCTATTTATGAAAACCACATCCATAGTATAGAAAGAATAAAGAAATATTAGTCCTATACATGTGATCAGTCAACAGCAAAGTAATCTGTGATCTAACACACTCAGATGTATTGAAGACGACAAACCTTCTCATTGCTATGACTTCACCACTCCTGAGTTGTGTACATATTCGCCTGTAGGAAAGACAACACTTTACCGCACGTTTATGACATTCATACCACCAGTTCTTAGGTCTTCACGCACGACTTAGATGTTGACATTCATATCCTCTGTTACAGGGTTCATCACTTACACATGTTATTGAAGTTATCACTAACAAGTGTAGCTATGAGATCAACATCCGCTATATATGATGTCATCAGTAGATCCACTGTATACAATACATATTCACTAGTTTTGTTACATCACAACACGGTAATCTATGTGCTCACACCAACTCAGTTCCTTCTTATCACACACCTTTGTATGTATGTACCAATCTATCACTCTGTTTTGGTATCATGCATAAACATTTCTCAGGCATCAGTACTCCACTTTATGATACGAAATGACATTATATTATGACATTCCATCCACTGTACTCAGTGTCAATCCAATCACGCCATTTATCTGACATTGAAACCACTGGATCTGTGGGTATCGCTTCACATCAACTCTCTAACGATGAACCTCAGACCACAACTCTATGTAAACCATCACCCCCATTTTATGTATGTAACATCTTAGGCACTATACACAAAAACGTGCATCACTTCTTATGACTTCGAACTCATGTGCAAGTCATATCGCATTACCTCCATTGCATTTCGTGGCCATCACAAACACTATCGATGAGATCGACAACTCCTGACCAAACATACAATTGTTCTATTCTGCCATACTCACCACATTGTATTCTGAGACTACATCCACTGTATGCTTGTCCTGAAAACGCAGTGTATCAAGGACACACACACCAATTTCTCTGGACGATAGCATACACATTGTATTGAGAATGACGAGCACGTCTGTTAGGTTGAATGAACATGACATAACCCCCATTCTTTTGGAACTCAGCACAGCCCTATATGTATGGACCATCTCAGCTATAGTATATTTATGACATCATAGGCAAGAATATAGATTCATCAACACTTACTGCTTTTATGAGAAAGCAAGCGTTCGAAACATGACATCTCACACATCTATAGTTAACATCACACAGTCCACTGTATTTGTGCTTAACACACATACACACACGGTGTATATATGTACTCACTGTGTCGATAGACATAAGAATCAAGTAAGCAAGTCATGACAGGCACAAATATGAACATGCATACTCATTGCTACATGACAATCACACTACTCACTTTATGAGAGCTTTGATCATTTACTTAGACATCATAAAGCCCTGCATTTCATCGGACATCAGATCCCTTCCTTAGGACATCTTCTTCCACTGTTTTTACTGACATCTCATTCCCGATATCTGTGGGACATCAAGAGCAACACCTATCGGTACCATCACATCCAACTTGGCCCTGAATTCTATATCCACACTATATTGACTTGATATACTTCGTGTAAAGAGAGTATCAAATCTCTCTTTCTCTCACAATCACATACCCTTTATATCTGACAGCAAATCCACTCTAAACCGTGGTGTCATCACACACAGATTATTGTTCATATAACCCCCCATTGTATGTATGATACCACAGCCACAATGTCTATGACATCTTATGAACTACATATGACATCACATCCACTCTGTATGATATCACACCACTCTATGACATCACACCCACTCTTCTCATGTCATCAACCCAGTATATCTGACATCGCATCCCCTGTACCTGGGTCATTACTGAGTATATTGATTATACCACACCAGCATTATGTGTGATATCAACCCACTGTATGTATACATCCTGTGATTAATTTGTGACCTAACACCCACTCTTTATGACATCACAAGTCTGTATTCATGGCAACACATGCAATCGTTTCATGACACCACACCAAACTGTATATGACATCACATACACTCTACTTGTGACATCACAGCCACTGAAATTATGACAAGACACCTACTAAGCTTTAGACAACTTACTCAGTAAAAATAACATCGCACTTGCTATATGAATGGAACACTAACCACTGTATCCGATGTCATGGCACATACTACGTTTAGGACATCATATCCACTATATACGTTCTCACCCACACTGTGTGTATGACTACACAAGCTCTATGTCTGTCTTGAAACCGTCTCTAACTGCCATCACATCCACTCTATATGTCATCACCCCACTTTGTCGACGCCATCACACCAACTATGTAAGAGATCACAGGTGGCATATGTATGCCATCAGATGCAGTACACATGACATCATATCCACACTCTATGACAACAATCCTCAGTATTTATGACATCACATCTGCGCTGTATTCATGACATCACACGCATTACATACGATATGACATTTCATCTACTGTTATGATAACACAGTCACTATAGGGTGACATCATACAATGACTCTATCTATGACATCACACACTCTACCTTTACTACTTATCTACTTTA
>JAJLRB010000417.1:0-42636 GCA_020976825.1 Odocoileus hemionus | reverse complement strand
GAGAATTGGATTGATTAAAAATATATGTGTGTGAGCCTTAAAAAAGGGTGGTTTGATGTCGTAACGTGAGGATGTGATTATTCTCAGTGAAAAGGGCTTACTAGCAGAGTGTGATGCATAAAAAGGGTAGGTGTGAATGGTCAATAGAGTCGGTGGAGGACACAGACTTTTTGCTGTGTGTCACTTATAGGGTATATTGCCCTACAAACTGAGGGTTTCATATAAGGGGTTGTGACTCAAAGTACAGTAGTTGAAGTTTTAAAAGGATTGTGGTTTTATAGAGTGCACGAGTCAAGTAGAGTGGGTGAGATGTCAATAAATGGGTGGATATCAGGGGTAGGTTTGATGGAAAGGGATAGAGTGGGTTTCTGTTCTTTAATGGGTGTGCTCTGTCTGAAGTGATGTGCAAATAAAAAATTTTGGTTTTGTTAAAAAGAGGATGTGAGCCCATTACCGTGCAAAGTTTCTACAAGGCCGGGTGGTTTCAGAACAAAATTTGGGTGTGTGTAAAGTGGGTGTATGTAAAAAAATATTGTGAAAGGATGTCACACGTATACTGGATGATTCTATATATTTGGGTTTGTCATATCATCGATAGACTGGGGGGACGGCCCAAGACCCATTGATGTGGGGTCAGATATATGACTGATTTTTATGTAATTTGGAGTGATGTCTAAAGAGTGGAGTGATGCATGGTATTCATTGTTTTTTTTTTTAATATGGAGGTGAGTCATACATACCATGGGATTGAAAAAATTGATCATTTGCTGTGATACACAGAAAAGGGGTTGTATCGTATGGTGTCTGTGAATACACAAGGGTTCTCTCCTCAAAACATGTGTGTGATGCCTTAAATAGAAAAAGCCCAAAAGGTAGAGTATGTATGTTTATGGTCATTGTATAGTCATTATATAGGGGGCTGTGATATTACACGTAAATTAAATGTCTATGTATATAATGGTGTGAGTCAAGAATAAAAGGGATGTGATGTCATAAAATTCTGGGGTTGTTGTCAAGAGTTGGGGAAAAGTATGTGTAGTGCATTGGGCATACATATGCCCCTGTGATTCTAATGTTGGGGTGATTCGTTGACATGTGGGTGTGATGAATATAGATTTGGGTATGGGAGGGAGAACGGTTTTCAAAGAGACACAGAGTTGTGTGTATACAACAGTGTGGGTGGAACTATTTGGGATTTGATGTCCAAACTATATGTGCCCCTGACTCGGATAATGGGATGTTCCCCCTTCTAACCCGTGGAGTTGTTGTAGGGGTTGGTGCCTAAAGCATAGTAAGTTTCTTGTTAATTACAGTGGGTGGAGTCACAAGTCGTGTATGTATTAATACATGGGTGTGGGTGTCTGAATTTGGTTGGGGGGTGTTGCCGTGAATAATACTTTGATGTATAAAAAGGGGGGTTTTTTTACAAATTAATCACAGGATTCATACATATGTGGGGTGATATCACACATAATGTGGTGTGGTATAATCAAAAATCAGTAAAGACCCCGGTTGTGGACGGATGTCAGATATTTTGGGTTGATGATTTAGAAATGGGGGGTGATGCCATAGAGTGTGTGTTCTACAGAGTGGTGTGATGTCTTTGAAGTTCATAATTTCAAGACATTGGCTTGGTATCTACTTCAATGGGGGTTATTGATCGAAATCTGCTTAATACACGGGGACATGGATGTACTGCAGATGTAAAGGGTGTGAGTTAAAAGAGATTTAATGTATAATAAGTGATTGAGTCACCCCGCTGGGTGTGAAAGTTGTTTACGCATATTTTCGTACATAATATTTTGGTGTCCACTTACGTGTGTGTTATATCATTTAAGGGGGGTTACACATGTAAGATTTTGGGGTTTGCTTCAGTAGAGGGGTTTTATTTTTTACACGGGGTGTTTCATGTCAAAAAAGGGATAGGATTAGAACCATGTGTCAGATTTTTGGTGTGATTTCACAGGTAAGGGGAGAGTGCCATAAAGTGGATGTGTCTCATATAGAGTGGGTCGATGTATAAAGCAGTGTTGGGAGTCATAAATATGGTTATTGATGTCATAATTTTGAATGTGTGTCTGTGAATGTGTATGTGCCCTATGGTGCCGTGTCTGCTTCATATTTTGTGAAAACAGACACAGGGTACATATACACACGTGGTGTCTCTGGGTGGGCACAAATAAAAGTGGCTGTGTGCAAAAGTGGGTGGATGTAAAGGGATAGCTTTCTTGTCAGAAAGCGTATGTGAATATCAATATTTGGATATGATTTCAAAAAATCTACTTGTGTCACGAAATTTTGGCTGTGTGTCATAAATGTTATGTCATGTTTCATCCTGAAGGCTGTATACTAGAGTGGTTGATATGGTCCAAAAGTGGGGTGGTATCATAGATACCTCAAAATTTAGGACACAAAAAGTGGATGTATCTCAATACAATGTGAGAGGCGAATAACGCTTTTTTGTCATGGGTGTCTATATTTGTGTCTGTGATGCCACGAATGCAATGGTTAATGCGATGGTGCCATGGTTGAAATCATAAAAGGGGGATGCGACTTTGTTAGTGCTTAATGTCATAATAAAAGGGTGGAAATAACGTAATTTGTTTGAGATCATATTTGAGTGGTTGTGGTGACACAGTACATGGATGAAATGTAGTATATTTTAGTGATTCATGAGTAAGTGCATGGAAAATATAAAAAATGTGGTGTCATTCATAAAAATTTGGGTTTAATTACTTAAATAGTGTTTATGAGGGCCCCAAAACGGGGTGGAGTATACATACAAAAGGGGGTTTAAGATGGGAAAAAGTGGGTGTGAGACACAGATACGGGGTTGTGAGGTAAAAAACAAATAAATTTTTATTGGGATAAATGGGTAAGTCATATATCAGGGTTTGGGTTCATAGATAAATGTTGTGATATTCAATAAAGTGGGGAGATAAGAGATACGTTTTATGTCAAATAACGTGTTTGCCCCTTTGAAATGGGGTTTGATGTGTAACGTGAGGATTTTTTTGTTTTTTCAGTGCAAAGGGGCTTCTACGCAGAGTGTGATGTCATACAAAGATAGGTGTGAATGGTCAATGAGTGGTGTGAGGGCACAGAATTTGCTGTGTGTCACATTATGGGGAAAGCCCTACAAAAGAGGGTTTCAAAATTAGAGGTTTTGGACTCAAATACAGTAGTTGAAGATTTTAAAAGGGGTTTATGTGTGTTTTGAGTGCACTGATTTTAACGGAAAGTGGTGAGATGTCAAATAAATGTGGGTGTGATTCAGGATATTTGATGGGAAAAGGGTAGAGTGGGTGTGCTTCTCATTGTGGGTTTTGAATCATGTTGAAGTGGGTGGACATATAAATATGTGGTTTCTGTTTAAAAGGATGTGAGCCCCTCTACCGTGCAAATGAATCATACAAGGCCCAGGTGTTCAGAAAACGATTGTTGTATGTCAAAGTGTGGTGTTATTTAAAAATATTGTGCATGGTTCCACGTTACTGGGGTGTATCATATATATATTGGTTGTCTATCATCGATAGATTGGGGGGGACACACAGATCCGTTGTGTGAGGTAGAATGTGACGTGATGTATATGTAAATGGAGTGATGTCTAAAGAGTGGATTTTGTCATAGGGATTCATTTGATTTCATATTAATTGGAGGTGATTCATACAACCATGGGATTGAAAATTGATACATTTGCTGTGATGACCTGAAGGGGGGGGGTTTCAAAAATGGTGTTGTGAAGTACACAATGGTTTTTCCCCATACATGTGTGTGATCCTATAAAAAAGATAAGTCGTAAAAGGTAAAGGGGTTTTATGTCATATAGAGCATTGGGTTATTAAATTTTTAAGGGGCGGGTATAACAAGTAAATTAAAGTTACCTATATAATGCTGGAGCAAGATACAAGGGATGTATGTCATAATTTTTTGGATTGTTTTCATGAGTGTGGAATTTTTGGGCGTGTATGATCTGGGAACATTGCCCCCTGTGATTCTACTAGTTGGGGGATTGTTGCATGTGGGTTTTTGATGACTTAGATGGGGTATATGGAGGGAACGTTTTCAAAACAAGAGTTTGGTCAAAACCACGTGTGGGGGGAAATAATATGGAATGATGTCCAAACGGTTGTGCCAGACTCGGGTTAGTGTAGTTTCCCCTTCAAACCCGTGGATGTTTTTTTAAGGAGTTGGGCCTAAAAATAGTAATTCTTGTTAAAAAAAGTGGGTTGATGTCCAAGTGGGGTATGTGATTAATTCGTGGGTTGGGTCAAAACGGGGTGTTTTCCGGGGAATATTACTTGTGATGTCATAAAGCTTAGGTGTTATGATGTCACAAATTAATCATGGGATGTCATACGTACAGTGGGGGTTTGATATCAACACATCCTGCTGGTGTGGTTATTAATCAATATACTCAGTTATGACCCAGGTACAGTGGATGCGATGGTCAGATATTACAGGGTTGATGACATGAGAACAGTGGGTGTGATGTCCATAGAGTGGGTGTGATATTCATACAGTGAGGATGTGATGTCATATGTAGAATCTATAAAGAGTCATAGACATTGTAGGCTGTTGGTGTCATACATACAATGGGGGATATATGATCGATAAGACTGTGTGTGATGTCACAGGTACAGTGGTTGTGCTGTCAGAAAATAAAAGGGTGTGATGTGAGAAAAAGAAGATTTGAATGGCAATGAATAGAGTGACATGATGTCACTCAGGTGTGGGTGTTGATGTCGTATATAGTGCATATTTTGTTCGATACATACAGTAAGTGTGAGGTGTCCCTACATACAGTGTGAGTGTTATATCACTGAATAGAGTGGGGTGTCAATCACACTGATACAGATTGAAGGGTTTTATGCTGTCAAATAGAGTGGTTGTATGTCATTAACAGGGTGTGTTTTCAGGGTCAAATACTAGTGGATATGAATTCAGAACCATTAGTGGATATGATGGCTGTACAGATTGGAGTGGCTGTGATGTCACAGTTAAAGGGTATAAGATGTCATAAACCGTGAGATGTGATGTCATATAGAAGGGGATCTGATGTCATGAATGGCATTTTTTAGTATGAGTCGATAAACACTGATCATTTGATGTCATAAATACTGATCATTGATGTCCATAAAGTGTGAATGTGATGTCATGTGAAATTGTAATGATGTCATAATTGTGCCGTGTCATTACTTCCAAACTTGTTGTGATGTCATCGACACAGAGGTACATCGATGCACACATGTGTGTGTCATCTGTGTGATGGCACAAATACAGTGGCAGTGATGCCAATATAGTGGCGTGACATGTCATGTATAGACGTTGTATTGTCAGGAAAGCAATTATGTGTTGATATTATATATATTGGATAGGATATCATAAATATACTAGCTGTGATGTCATACATATAGTGGCTGTGATGTTCATAAAGAGTTTATGTCATGTCATTTCATCCTGAATGTGCTGTGATTGCATAGAGTATTGTGTATATTATACATCCAGAGAGTGGGTGTGGAATCATTGATACACTGGCTTTTGAGGACACAGATACAGTGGATGTAGCCTCAGATACAATGGGTGAGATGGCAGATACAACGTTTGTGTTGTCATGTGTGTGAATCTCATCTATAGTGTCTGTGATGCCACGAATGCAATGGAGGTAATGGGATGACTGCAATGGTGTGAAGTCATAAAGAGTCTATGCTACGTTTTGTATAGGTGCCTAAGATGTCATACATAATAAAATGGGTGTGATGTCATATGTACAGTTGGTCTGAGGTCATC
Organism: Odocoileus hemionus; assembly: GCA_020976825.1. Taxonomy (NCBI): domain Eukaryota; kingdom Metazoa; phylum Chordata; class Mammalia; order Artiodactyla; family Cervidae; genus Odocoileus; species Odocoileus hemionus. The sequence continues at coordinate 36,846 of JAJLRB010000417.1, read as the reverse complement.
ATTAGAGTGGTTTTGATGACACAGATACAGTGGTTGCAATGTCAATATTTTGGAGAGATGTCATGAGTAGAGTGCATGCGAAGTCATAAATAATGTGGTGTCATGTCATAAAATGTGGATGTGATGCCTTAAATAGTGTTTATGATGGTACACAAACAGGGGTGTGATGTCAGACATACAAAGGGTGTGATAAAATGGAAAGTCTGGTTGTGAGACACAGATACAGTGGTTTGGAGGTAACAAAACTAGTGAATATGTACTGTATACAATGGATATAGGGATGTCATCATTTATAGCGGATGAGATCTCATAGATACACCTCGTTGTGATATCATCCAATACAGTGGATTTGATGACAGAGATACTGTGGATATGATGTCAAATATACTGTGTGTGATGCCTTAGAAATGGTGTTTTCATGTCGTAACTTGAGGATGTGATGTCTTCCGCAGTGCAAACATGCTATACATAGGCAGAGTGTGATGTCATAGAAAGAATAGGTGTGAGGAGTGTGTCAATACACCGTCGGTTTTGATGACACAGATTATTTGCTGTGATGTCACATGTATAGGGTATATATTGCCCTACATAATAATGGATGTGGTTTCATATATAGAGGTTGTGACGTCATAAGTCCAGTCGTGTGAAAGACTTAAGTGGTAGATGTGATGTTATAGAGTGCAACTGATGTCACACGTATAGTGGGTGTATTGTCACATAAAATTGCATGTGATATCAGTGGATAGTTGTCATGGTAAAGATACAGTGGGTGTGCTGTCTCATATAGTGGGTGTGACGTCATGTCTGAAGTGGATGTGACATCATAAATAGTGTGGTTTGCTGTCATAAAGAGGATGTGATGCCATCTACAGTGCAAATGATATCATTCATAGTCTGCGTGAGATGTCAGCAACTCAGGGTTTGTGATGTTATACAGAGTGGTTGTGATGTCATTAATATAGTGCATAGGATGTCACACGTATCCTGGATGTGATATCATATATATATTGGTTGTGATATCATCGAAAGACTGGGTGTGACGACACAGATCCAGTTGATCTGAGGTCAGATATAATGAACGTGATGTCATAAATAAAGTGGTGTGATGTCGTAAAGAGTGGATGTGATGTCATAGGTATTACATATGATTTCATACATATAGTGGAGGTGATGTGATACATACACTGGGTTTGATAAAATTGATACTTTTGCTGTGATGACACAGATACAGTGGGTGTGATATCAGATATGGTGTCTGTGAAGTACACAATGGTTCTGTTCTCATAACAGTGTGTGATGCCACATAAAGTAGATAAGTCGTAAAGGTAGAGTGTGTGATGTCATAGATAGAGTCATTGTATGATGTCACTTATATAGTGACTGTGATATCATACACAGTAGATGAAATGTCATATCGTATACAATGCGTGTGATGTCATGAATACAGTGCATGTGATGTCATAAATACTGAGGATTGTTGTCATAGAGTGTGGATATGATGTCATGTGTAGTGCATCGGATGGCATACATATGCCACCTGTGATCTCTTACATAGTTGTTGTGATGGCGTCGACAAAGTGGGTGTGATGACATATACAGCGGATGTGATGGCATTTAGAACGGCTTTCAAGACAGACACAGAGCTTGTGTAAGTCATACACACAGTGTGGGTGAGAACGTATATAGTGGATATGATGTCCTAAACGTAATATGTGCCATGACATCGGATACAGCGGTAGTGTTCCCATTCATATTCGAAGTGGATGTTATTTTTACTGAGTATGTTGTCTAAAGCATAGTAGGTGTCTTGTCATAATTACAGTGGCTGTGATGTCACAAGTAGAGTGTATGATGATTCATATAGAGTGGGTGTGGTGTCATGAATCGAGTGGGTGTGTTGCCATGAATACAGGCTTGTGATGTCATAAAGAGTCGGTATTATGTCACAAAGTAATCATAGGATGTCATACATATAGTGGGTTTGATATCACACATAATGCTGGTGTGTTATCATCAATATGCTCAGTAATGACCCAGGTAAAGTGGATGCGATGCCAGATATACTGGGTTGATGACATGAGAACAGTGGGGGTGTGATGTCACAGAGTTTTGTGATATCATGCAGAGTTGATGTGATGTCATATGTATTCGTAAGATGTCATAGACTTTGTGGCTGTGGTATCACACATACAATGGGGGTTATATGGTCGATAAACTGTGTGTGATGACACAGGTACAGTGGATGTGCTGTCAGATATAAAGGGTGTGATGTGAGACAAAGTAGATTTGATGTCATGAACAGAGTGACTTGATGTCACCCTGCGTGGGTGTGATGTCGTGTATACTGCATATTGTTCGATACATATAGTATGTGTGGTGTCCTACATACTGTGTGTGTTATATCATCGATAGAATGGGTGTCATCACACTGATACAGATTATGGAGGTTATGCTGTCAGATAGAATGTTTGTATTGTCTTGACATGGTGTGTTTCTTGTCAAATATAGTGGATAAGTATTCACAACCATAGTGGATGTGATGATACAGATGGAGAGAGGCTGTGATGTCACAGGGATAGGGGATGAGATGTCATAAACCGTGGATGTGATGTCATGTAGAGGGGATCTGATGTCATGAAAGCAGTGTTTGTGATGTCATAAATACTGATCATTGATGTCATAAAGTGTGAATGTGATGTCATGTAGAATGTGTAAGATGTCATATGTGTGCCGTGTCATGACTTACATACTTGTTGTGATGTCATCGACACAGAGGTACATCGATACACACGTGTGTGTCATCTGGTGATGGCACATATACAGTGGCAGTGATGTCAAATATAGTGGGTGAGATGTCAGGTATAGACGTTGCATTTTCATGAGAGCACTATGTGTCATATCATATATATTGGATATGATGTCATAAATATACTAGCTGTGATGTCAATACATATAGGGCTGTGATGTCATAAAGGGTTTATGTCATGTCATTCATCCTGAATGTGCTGTCATACATAGAGTGTGTGTGATATCGTCCAGAGAGTGGGTGTGGAATCATTGATACACTGGCTTTGAGGACACAGATACAGTGATGTAGTCTCAGATACAATGGGTGAGATGGCAGATACAACGATTTGTGTTGTCATGTGTGTGATCTCATCTATAGTGTCTGTGATGCACAAATGCAATGGAGGTAATGCGATGACTGCAATCGTGTGAAGTCATCAAAGAGTGGATGCAAACGTTTTGTATAGTGCCTAAGATGTCATACATAAAATGGCTGTGTGATGTCATACGTACAGTTGCTCTGAGATCATCATTAGAGTGGTTGTGATCACATAAATACAGTGGATGCAATGTCAGATATATTTGGAGTAATGTCATGAGTAGAGTGCATGTGATGTCATAAATAATGTGGTGTCATGTCATAAAATGTGGATGTGATGCTTAAATAGTGTTTACAATGGTACGCAAACAGGGTGTGTTAGGTCATACATACAAAGGGTGTGATAAGATGGAAAGAGTGGGTGTGAGACACAGATACAGTGGTTGTGAGGTAACAAAACTAGTGAATATGTATTGTATACAATGGATATGATGTCATCGTATATAGCGGATGGGATCTCATAGATACACTTGTTGTGATATCATCAATACAGTGGATGTGATGACAGAGATCCTGTGGATATGATGTCAAATATACTGTGTGTGATGCCTTAGAAATGGTGCTTTGATGTCGTAACGTGAGGATGTGATGTTTTCCACAGTGCAAAGATGCTATACAAATGCAGAGTGTGATGTCATACAAAGAGTAGGTGTGACGTGGTCAATACAGTCGGTGTGATGACACAGATTATTTGCTGTGATGTCACATGTATAGGGTATATATTGCCCTACTTACTGGATGTGGCTTCATATATAGAGATTGTGACGTCATAAGTACAGTCGTGTGAAGACTTAAGTGGTAGATGTGATGTTATAGAGTGCAACTGATGTCACACGTATAGTGGGTGTATTGTCACATAAAATTGCGTGTGATATCAGTGATAGGTTGTCATGGCAAAGATACAGTGGGTGTGCTGTCTCATATAGTGGGTGTGACGTCATGTCTGAAGTGGATGTGACATCATAAATAGTGTGGTTTGCTGTCATAAAGAGGATGTGATGCCATCTACAGTGCAAATGATATCATTCATAGTCCGCGTGACATGTCAGCAACTTCAGGGGGTTTTGTGATGTTATACAGAGTGGGTGTGATGTCATAAATATAGTGCATAGGATGTCACACGTATACTGGATGTGATATCATATATATATTGGTTGTATATCATCGATAGACTGGGTGTGACGACACAGATCCAGTTGATGTGAGGTCAGATATACTGAATAGTGGACGTGATGTCATAAATAAAGTGGGTGTGATGTCGTAAAGAGTGGATGTGATGTCATAGGTATTACATATGATTTCATACATATAGTGGAGGTGATGTCATACATACCACTGGGTTTGATAAAATTGATACATTTGCTGTGATGACACAGATACATTGGGTGTGATATCAGATATGGTGTCTGTGAAGTACACAATGGTTCTGTTCTCATAACACTGTGTGTGATGTCACATAAAGTAGATAAGTCGTAAAGGTAGAGTGTGTGATGTCATAGATAGAGTCATTGTATGATGTCACTTATATAGTGACTGTGATATCATACACAGTAGATGAAATGTCATATCGTATACAATGCGTGTGATGACATGAATACAGTGCATGTGATGTCATATATACTGAGGATTTTTGTCATAGAGTGTGGATATGATGTCATGTGTAGTGCATCTGATGGCATACATATGGCACCTGTGATCTCTTACATAGTTGGTGTGATGGCGTCGACAAAGTGGGTGTGATGACATATATAGCAGTTGTGATGGCATTTAGAATGGGTTTCAAGACAGACACAGAGCTTCTGTAGTCATACACACAGTGTGTGTGAGAACGTATATAGTGGATATGATGTCCTAAACGTAGTATGTGCCATGACATCGGATACAGTGGTAGTGTTCCCATTCATATTCCAAGTGCGATGTTATTTTTACTGAGTATGGTGTCTAAAGCATAGTAGGTGTCTTGTCATAATTACAGTGGCTGTGATGTCACAAGTAGAGTGTATGTGATGTCATATACAGTGGGTGTGGTGTCATGAATCGAGTGGGTGTGTTGTCATGAATACAGGCTTGTGATGTCATAAAGAGTCGGTGTTATGTCACAAAGTTATCATAGGATGTCATACATATAGTGGGTTTGATATCACACATAATGCTGGTGTGTTATAATCAATATACTCAGTATTGACCCAGGTACAGTGGATGCGATGTCAGATATACAGGGGTGATGACATGAGAACAGTGGTTGTGATGTCATAGAGTGGTGTGATATCATACAGAGTGGATGTGATGTCATATGTAGTTCATAAGATGTCATAGACTTTGTGGCTGTGGTATCATACATACAATGGGGGATATATGGTCGATAAACTGTGTGTGATGACACAGGTACAGTGGATGTGCTGTCAGATATAAAGGGTATGATGTGAGATAAAGTAGATTTGATGTCATGAAAAAAGTGTCTTGATGTCACCCTGCGTGGGTGTGATGTCGTGTATGCTGCATATTGTTCGATACATATAGTATGTGTGGTGTCCTACATACTGTGTGTGTTATATCATCGATAGAATGGGTGTCATCACACTGATACAGATTATGGAGGTTATGCTGTCAGATAGAGTGGTTGTATTGTGTTGACATGGTGTTTTTCTTGTCAAATATAGTGGATATTTATTTAGAACCATAGTGGATGTGATGATACAGATGGAAAGGCTGTGATGTCACAGGGATGGGGGATGAGATGTCATAAACCGTGGATGTGATGTCATGTAGAGGGGATCTGATGTCATGAAAGCAGTGTTTGTGATGTCATAAATACTGATCATTGATGTCATAAAGTGTGAATGTGATGTCATGTAGAATGTGTAAGATGTCACATGTGTGCCGTGTCATGACTTCCATACTTGTTGTGATGTCATCGACACAGAGGTACATCGAAACACACGTGTGTGTCATCTGGGTGATGGCACATATACAGTGGCAGTGATGTCAAATATAGCGGGTGAGATGTCAGGTATAGACGTTGCATTTTCATGAAAGCAGTATGTATCATATCATATATATTGGATATATGTCATAAATATACTAGCTGTGATGTCATACATATAGTGCTGTGATGTCATAAAGGGTTTATGTCATGTCATTCATCCTGAATGTGCTGTCATACATAGAATGTGTGTGATATCGTCCAGAGAGTGGGTGTGGAATCATTGATACACTGGCTTTGAGGACACAGATACACTGGATGTAGTCTCAGATACAATGGGTGAGATGGCAGATACAACGATTGTGTTGTCATGTGTGTGATCTCATCTATAGTGTCTGTGATGCCACGAATGCAATGGAGGTAATGCGATGACTGCAATGGTGTGAAGTCATAAAGAGTGGATGCGACGTTTTTTGTATAGTGCCTAAGATGTCATACATAAAATGGGTGTGATGTCATATGTACAGTTGCTCTGAGATCATCATTAGAGTGGTTGTGATGACACAGATACAGTGGATGCAATGTCAGATATATTTGGAGTGATGTCATTAGTAGAGTGCATGTGATGTCATAAATAATGTGGTGTCATGTCAAAAAATGTGGATGTGATGCATTAAATAGTGTTTACGATGGTACGCAAACAGGGGTGTTGATGTCATACATACAAAGGGTGTGATAAGATGGAAAAGTGGGTGTGAGACACGTAGATACAGTGGTTGTGAGGTAACAAAACTAGTGAATATGTATTGTATACAATGGATATGATGTCATCATATATAGCAGATGTGATCTCATAGATACACTTGTTGTGATATCATCAATACAGTGGATGTGATGACAGAGATACTGTGGATATGATGTCAAATATACTGTGTGTGATGCCTTAGAAATGGTGGTTTGATGTCGTAAAGTGAGGATGTGATGTTTTCACAGTGCAAAGATGCTATAAATACGCAGAGTGTGATGTCAAACAAAGAGTAGGTGTGACGTGGTCAATACAGTCGGTGTGATGACACAGATTATTTGCTGTGATGTCACATGTATAGGGTATATATTGCCCTACTTACTGGATGTGGTTTCATATATAAAGGTTGTGACGTCATAAGTTAAGTCATGTGAAGACTTAAGGAGTAGATGTGATGTTATAGAGTGCAACTGATGTCACACGTATAGTGGGTGTATTGTCACATAAAATTGCATGTGATATCAGTGGATAGGTTGTCATGGAAAAGATACAGTGGGTGTGCTGTCTCATATAGTGGGTGTGACGTCATGTCTGAAGAGGATGTGACATCATAAATAGTGTGGTTTGCTGTCATAAAGAGGATGTGATGCCATCTACAGTGCAAATGATATCATACATAGTCCGCGTGAGATGTCAATGTGTGATGTAATAAATACTGTGGATTGTTGTCATAGAGTGTGGATATGATGTCATGTGTAGTACATCTGACGGCATACATATGCCACCTGTGATCCCTTAAATAGTTGGTGTGATGGCGTCAACAAAGTGGGCCTGATGACATATATAGTGGATGTGATGGCAGTTAGTACGGGTTTCAAGACAGACATAGAGCCTGTGCAGTCATACACAGAGTGGGTGAGCACGTATATAGTGCATATGATGTCCTAAACGTAGTATGTGTCATGACATCGGATACAGTGGGAGTGTTCCCATTCATATACCAAGTGAGATGTTATACTTCTGAGTAATGTGTCTAAAGCATAGTAGGTGTCTTGTCATAATTACAGTGGCTGTGAGGTCACAAGAACAGTGTATGTGATGTCATATACAGTGGGTGTGGTGTCATGGATCGAGTGGGTGAGTTGCCATGAATACAGTCTTGTGATGTCATAAAGAGTGGGTGTTATGTCACAAATTAATCATAGGATGTCATACATATAGTGGGTTTGATATCACACATAATGCTGGTGTGGTATGATCAATATAGTCAGTAATGACCCAAGTACAGTGGATGTGATGTCAGATATACTGGGTTGATGACATGAGAACAGTGTGTGTGATGTCATAGAGCGGTGTGATATCATACAGAGTGGATGTGATGTCATATGTAGTTCATAAGATATCATAGACATTGTGGCTGTGGTATCATACATACAATGGGGGTTATATGATCGATAATTTGTGTGTGATAACACAGGCACAGGGGATGTGTTGTCAGATATAATGGGTGTGATATGAGATAAAGAAGATTTGATGTCATGAATAGAGTGACATGATGTCACCCAGCGTGGGTGTGATGTCGAATATACAGCATATTGTTTGATACATATAGTATGTGTGGTGTCCTACATACGGTGTGTGTTATATCATCGATAGAGTGGGTGTCATCACACTGATACAGGTTATGGAGGATATGCTGTCAGATAGAGTGGCTGTATTGTCTTAACACGGTGTGTTTCATGTCAAGTATAGTGGATATAAATTCAGTACCATAGTGGATATGATGGTACAGATGGAGAGGCTGTGATGTCACAGGTATAGGGGATGAGATGTCATAAACCGTGGATGTGATGTCATATAGAGGGGATCTGATGTCATGAATGCAGTGTTTGTGATGTCATAAATACTGATCAATGATGTCAGGAAGTGTGAATGTGATGTCATGTAGAATGTGTATGATGCCATATGTGTGCCGAGTCATGACTTACATACTTGTTGTGATGTCATCGACACAGATTTACATCGATACCCACGTGAGTGTCATCTGTGTGATGGCACAAATACAGTGGCTGTGATGTCAAATATAGTGGGTGAGATGTCAGGTATAGACGCTGCATTGTCATGAAAGCAGTATGTGAGATATCATACATATTTGATATGATGTCAGAAATATACTAGCTGTGATGTCATACATATAGGGCTGTGATGTCATAAAGAGTTTATGTCATGTCATTCATCCTGAATGTGCTGTCATACATAGGGTGTGTGTGATATGGTCCAGAGAGTGGGTGTGGTATCATTGATACACCTGGTTTGAGGACACAGATACAGTGGATGTAGTCTCAGATACAATGGGTGAGATGGCAGATATAACGTTTGTGTTGTCATGTGTGTGATCTCATCTATAGTGTCTGTGATGCCACGAATGAAATGGAGGTAATGCGATGAGTCACATGGTGTGAAGTCATAAAGAGTGGATGCCACGTTATGTATAGTGCGTTAGATGTCATATATAATATGTGTGTGAAGTCATATGAACAGTTGGTCTGAGATCATCATTAGAGTGGTTGTGGTGACACAGATACAGTGGATGCAATGTCAGATATATTTGGAGTGATGTCATGGTTACAGTGCGTGGGAAGTAATAAATAATGTGGTGTCATGTCATAAAATGTGGATGTGATGCCTTAAATAGTGTTTATGATGGCACGCAAACAGGGGTGTGATGTCATACATACAAAGGGTGTGATAAGATGGAAAGAGTGGGTGTGAGACACAGATACAGTGGTTGTGAGGTAACAAAACTAGTGAATATGTATTGTATACAATGGATATAATGTCATCATAAACAGCGGATGAGATCTCATATATAAACTCATTGTGATATCATCAACACAGTGGATGTGATGACAGTGATACTGTATATGATGCCAAATATACTGTGTGTGATGCCTTAGAAATGGTGGTTTGATGTCGTAACGTGAGGATGTGATGTATTCTACAGTGCAAAGTTGCTATACATACGCAGAATGTGATGTCCTACAAAGAGTAGGTGTGACGTGGCCAATAGAGTCGGTGTGAGGACACACACTATTTGCTGTGATGTCAAATGTATAGGGTATATATTGCCCTAAATACTGTATGTGGTTTCATATATAGAGGTTGTGACATCCTAAGTACAGTAGTGTGAAGACTTAAGGAGTAGATGTGATGTTATAGAGTGCAAGTGATGTCACACTTAAAGTGGGTGTGATGTCACATAATAGTCGCTGTGATATCAGTGGAGTGGTTTGATGGCAAGGATAGAGTGGGTGTGCTGTCTCATATAGTGGGTGTGACGTCATGTCTGAAGTGGATGTGACATCATAAATACAGTGGTTTGCTGTTATAAACAGGATAGGATGCCATCTACAGTGCAAATCATATTATACATAGGCAGAGTGTGGTGTCAGCAACACAGATTTTTGTGATGTTATACAGTGTGGGTGTGATGTCATAAATATAGTGCATAGGATGTCACACGTATACTGGATGTAATATCATATATATATTGGTTGTGTTATCACCGACAGACTGGGTGTGACGACACAGATCCAGTTGATGTGAGGTCAGATATAGTGGACGTGATGTCATAAATAAAGTAGTGTGATGCCATAAAGAGTGAATGTGATGTCATAGGTATTACATATGATTTCATACATATAGTGGAGTTGATGTCATACATACCCTGGGATTGATAATATTGATATATTTTATGTGATGACACAGATACAGTGGGTGTGTTAACAGATATGGTGTCTGTGAAGTTCACAATCGTTCTGTTCTCATAACACTGTGTGTTATGCCATATAAAGTATATCAGTCGTAAAAGTAGAGTGTGTGACGTCATCGATACAGTCATTGTATGATGTCACTTATATAGGAACTGTTATATCATACACTGTAGATGAAATGTCATATCGTATATAATGCGTGTGATGTCATGAATACAGTGCATGTGATGTCATAAATACTGTGGATTTTTGTCATAGAGTGTGGATATGATGTCATGTGTAGTGCATCTGACGGCATACATGTGCCACCTGTGATCTCTTACATAGTTGGTGTGATGTCGTTGACAAAGTGTGTGTGATGACATATACAGTGGATATGATGGCAGTTAGAACGGGTTTCAAGAGAGACACAGAGCTTGTGTAGTCATACACAGAGTGTGGGTGCGAAAGTATATAGTGGATATGATGTCCCAAACCGCAGTATGTGCCATGACATCGGATACAGTGGTAGTGTTCCCATTCATATACCAAGTGAGATGTTATTTGTACGGAGTATGGTGCCTAAAGCATAGTAAGTCTCTTGTCATAATTACAGTGGCTGTGATGTCACAAGTACAGTGTATATGATGTCATATACAGTGGGTGTGGTGTCATGAATCGAGTGGTTATGTTGCCGTGAATACATACATGTGATGTCATAAAGAGTGGGTGTTATGTCACAAATTAATCATAGGATGTCACATATATAGTGGGGTTGATATCACACATAATGCTGGTGTGGTATAATCAATACACTCAGTAATGACCCAGGTACAGTAGACGTGATGTCAGATATTCTGGGTTGATGACATGAGAACAGTGGGTGTGATGTCATAGAGTGGTGTGATATCATACAGAGTGGATGTGATGTCATATGAAGTTCATAACTTGTCATAGACATTGTGGCTGTGGTATCATACATTCAATGGGGACAATATGATCGATAATCTGCGTGTAATGACACAGGTACAGTGGATGTACTGTCAGATATAAAGGGTGTGATGTGAGATAAAGAAGGTTTGATGTCATGAATAGAGTGACTTGATGTCACCCAGCGTGGGTGTGATGTTGTATATACTGCATATAGTTCGATACATATAGTATGTGTGGTTTCCTACATACAGTGTATGTTATATAATTGATAGAGTGGGTGTCATCACACTGATGCAGATTATGGGGGTTATGCTGTCAGATAGAGTGGTTGTATTGTCTTAACATGGTGTTTTTCTTGTCAAATATAGTGGATATGAATTCAGAACCATACTGGATATGATGATACAGATCGAGTGGCTGTGATGTCACAGGGATAGGGGATGAGATGTCATAAACCGTGGATGTGATGTCATGTAGAGGGGATCTGATGTCATGAAAACAGTGTTTGTGACGTCACAAATACTGATCATTGATGTCATAAAGTGTGAATGTGATGTCATGTAGAATGTGTAAGATGTCATATGTGTGCCCTGTCATGACTTACATACTTGTTGTGATGTCATCAACACAGAGGTACATCGATACACACGTGTGTGTCATCTGTGTGATGGCACATATACAGTGGCAGTGTTGTCAAATATAGTGAGTGAGATGTCAGGTATAGACGTTGCATTGTCATGAAAGCAGTATGTGTCATGTCATAGAAATTGGATATGATGTCATAAATATACTAGCTGTGATGTCATACATATAGGGCTGTGATGTCATAAAGGGTTTATGTCATGTCATTCATCCTGAATGTGCTGTCATACATTGAGTGTGTGAGATATCGTCCAGAGAGTGGGTGTGGAATCACTGACACACTGGCTTTGAGGACACAGATACAGTGGATGTAGTCTCAGATACAATGGGTGAGATGGCAGATACAACGTTTGTGTTGTCATGTGTGTGATCTCATCTATAGTGTCTGTGATGCCACGAATGCAATGGAGGTAATGCGATGACTGCAATGGTGAGAAGTCATAAAGAGTGGATGCGACGTTTTTTATAGTGCCTAAGATGTCACACATAAAATGGGTGTGATGTCATACGTACAGTTGGTCTGAGATTATCATTAGAATGGTTGTGATGACACAGATACAGTGGATGCAATATCAGATATGTTTGGAGTGATTACATGAGTAGAGTGCATGTGATATCATAAATAATGTGGTGTCATGTCATAAAATGTGGATGTGATGCCTTAAATAGTGTTTATGATGTTACGCAAACAGGGGTGTGATGTCATACATACAAAGGGTGTGATAAGATGGAAAGAGTCGGTGTGAGACACAGATACAGTGGTTGTGAGGTAACAAAACTAGTGGATATGTATTGTATACAATGGATATGATATCATTATATATAACGGATGGGATCTCATAGATACACTTGTTGTGATATCATCAATACAGTGGATGTGATGACAGAGATACTGTGGATATGATGTCAAATATACTGTGTGTGATGCCTTAGAAATGGTGGTTTGATGTCGTAACGGGAGGATGTGATCTCTTCCACAGTGCAAAGATGCTATACATACGCAGAGTGTGATATCATACAAAGAGTAGGTGTGACGAGATCAATACAGTCGGTGTGATGACACAGATTATTTGCTGTGATGTCATATGTATAGGGTATATATTGCCCTACATACTGGATGTGGTTTCATATATAGAGGTTGTGACGTCATAAGTACAGTAGTGTGAAGACTTAAGGAGTAGATGTGATGTTATAGAGTGCAACTGATGTCACACGTAGAGTGGGTGTAATGTCACATAAAAGTGCGTGTGATATCAGTGGAGAGGTTGGGATTACAAAAATACAGTGGGTGTGCTGTCTCATATGATGGGTGTGACGTCATGTCTGAAGTGGATGTGACATCATACATACTGTGGTTTGCTGTTATAAAAAGAATGTGATGCCATCTTCAGTGCAAATGATATTATACATAGGCCGCGTGTGGTGTCAGCAACACAGGGGGATGTGATGTTATACAGAGTGGGTGTGATGTCATGAATATATTGCATAGGATATCACACGTATACTGGATGTGATACCATATATATATTGGTTGTGATATCACCGATAGACTGAGTGTGACGACACAGATGCAGTTGATGTGAGGTTAGATATAGTGGACATGATGTCATAAATAAAGTTGTGTGATTTCGTAAAGAGTGGATGTGATGTCATAGGTATTACATATTCTTTCATACATATAGTGGAAGTGATATCATACATACACTGGGTTTGATAAAATTGATACATTTGCTGTGGTGACACAGATACAGTGGGTGTGACATCAGATATGGTGTCTGTGAAAAACACAATGGTTCTGTTCTCATAACACTGTGTGATGCCACATAAATCACATAAGTCATAATGTTAGAGTGTGTGATGTCATAGATAGTCATCGTATGATGTCACTTATATAGCGACTGTGATATCATACACAGTAGATGAAATGTCATATCGTATACAATGCGTGTGATGTCATGAATACAGTGCATGTGATGTCATAAATACTGAGGATTGTTGTCATAGTGTGTGGATATGATGTCATGTGTAGTGCATCTGATGGCATACATATGCCACCTGTGATCTCTTACATAGTTGTTGTGATGTCGTCGACAAATTGGGTGTGATGACATATACAGTGGATGTGATGGCAGTTAGAACGAGTTTCAAGACAGACGTAAAGCTTGTGTAGTCATACCACAGTGTGGTTGAAAACGTACATAGTGGATATGATGTCCTAAACATAGTATGTGCCATGACATCGGATACCGTGGTAGTGTTCCCATTCATATACCAAGTGTGATGTTATTTTTACTGAGTATGCTTTGTAAAGCATAGTAGGTGTCTTGTCATAAGTACAGTGGCTGTGATGTCACAAGTAGAGTGTGATGTCATATACAGTGTGTGTGGTGTCATGAATCGAGTGGGTGTTTTGCCATGAATACAGGCTTGTGATGTCATAATGAGTGGGTGTTATGTCACAAATTATTCATAGGATGTCATACATACAGTGGGTTTGATATCACACATAATGCTGGTGTGGTATAATCAATATACTCAGTAATGCCCCAGGTAGAGTGGATGTGATGTCAGATATACTGGGTTGATGACATGAGAACAGAGGGTGTGATGTCATAGAGTGGTGTGATATCATACAGAGTGGATATGATGTCATATGTAGTTCATAAGATGTCATAGACTTTGTGGCTGTGGTATCATACGTACAAGGGAGGTTATATGGCCGATAAAATGTGTGTGATGACACAGGTACAGTGGATGTGCTGTCAGATATAAAGGGTGTGACGTGAAATAAAGTAGATTTGATGTCATGAATAGAGTCATTTGTTGTCATACATCATGGGTGTGATGTCGTATATAGTGCATAGTGTTCCATATGTTTAGTATGTGTGATGCCCTACATACAGTGTTTGTTGTATCATCAATAAAGTGGATGTGATCACAGAGATACAGATATGGTGTTTATGATGTCAGATAGAGTGGTTGTATTGTCTTAACACAGTGTGTTTCATGTCAAATATAGTGGATATGAAATCAGAACCATAGTGGATGTGATGTTACAAATAGAGTGGCTGTGATGTCACAGGTATAGGTTATGAGACGTCATAAACCGTGGATGTGATGTCATATAGAGGGGATCTGATATCATGAATGTGGTGTTTGTGATGTCATTAATACTGAGCATTGATGTCATAAAATATGAATGTGGTGTCATGTAGAATGTGTATGATGTCATTTGTGTGCCGTGTCACGACTTATATACTTGTGGTGATGTCATCGACACAGAGGTACATTGATACACAGGTGTGTGTCATCTGTGTGATGGCACAAATACAGTGGCTGTGATGTCACATACAGTGGGTGAGATGTCAGGTATAGACGTTGCATTGTCATGAAAGCAGTATGTGTGATATCATATATATTGGATATGATTTCATAAATATACTAGCTGTGATGTCATACATATAGGGCTGTGATGTCATAAAGAGTTTATGTCATGTCATTCATCCTGAATATGGTGTCATACATAGAGTGTGTGTGATATCCTCCAGAGAGTGGGTGTGGTATAATTGATACACTGGGTTTGAGGACACAATAACAGTGGATGTAGTCTCAGATACAACGGGTGAGATGGCAGATATAACGTCTGTGGTGTCATGTGTGTGATCTCATATATAGTGTCTGTGATGCCACGAATGCAATGAAGTTAATGCGATGACTGCAATGGTGTGAAGTCATAAAGAGTCTATGCGACGTTATGTATAGTGCATAAGATGTCATACATAAAATGGGTGTGAGGTCATACCTACGGTTGGTCTGAGATCATCATTAGAGTGGTTGTGATGACACAGATATAGTGGATGCAATGTCAGATATATCTGATTGATATCCTGAGAACAGTGTATGCGATTTTATAAATAATGAGGTGTCATGTCATAAAATGTGAATGTGATGCCTTAAATAGTGTTTATGATGTTACGCAATCAGGGGTGTGATGTCATACATACAAAGGGTGTGATAAGATGGAAAGAGTGGGTGTGAGACATAGACACAGTGGTTGTGATTTAAAAAAAATAGTGAATATGTATTGTATACAATGGATATGATGCCATCATATATAACAGATGAGAACTCATAGATACAGTTGTTGTGATATCATCAATACAGTGGATGTGATGACAGAGATACCATGGATATTATATCAAATATACTGTGTGTAATGACTTAGAAATGATTGTTTGATGTCGTAATATGAGGATATGATGTCTACTGCAGTGCAATGATGCTATATTTCCGCAGAGTGTGATGTCATACAAAGAGTAGGTGTGACGTGGTCAACAGTGGGTGTGATGGCACTGATTATTTGCTGTGATCTCTCATGTATAGGGTATGTATTGCCCTACATACTGGATGTGATTTCATATATAGAGATTGTGACGTCATAAGTACAGTAGTGTGAAGCCTTAAGGAGTAGATGTGATGTTATAGAGTGCACATGATGTCACACATATTGTGGGTGTGATGACACATAACAGTGGGTGTGATATCAGCGGAGACGTTGTGATGGCAAATATACAGTAGGTGTTCTGTCTCATATAGTGGATGATACGTCATGTCCAAAGTGGATGTGACATCATAAATACTGTGGGTTGCTGTTATAAAGAATATGTGATGACATCTACAGTGCAAATTATATCATACATATGCCGAGTGTGGTGTCAGTAACACAGATATTGGGTGTGATGTCATAAATATATTGGATAGGATGTCACACGTATACTGGATGTGATATCATATATATATTGGTTGTTATATCATCGATAGACTGGGTGTGACGACACAGATTCAGTTGATGTGAGGTCAGATATAGTGGACGTGATGTCATAAATAAAGTGGTGTGATGCCGTAAAGAGTGGATGTGATGTCATAGGTATTACATATGATTTCATACATATAGTGGAGGTGATGTCATACATACACTGGGTTTGATAAAATTGATACATTGCTGAGATGACACAGATACAGTTGGTGTGATATCAGATATGGTGTCTGTGAAGTACACAATGGTTCTGTTCTCATAACACTGTGTGTGATGCCATATAAATTAGATAAGTCATAAAGGAAAAGTGTGTGATGTCATCGATAGAGTCATTGTATGATGTCACTTATATAGTGAATGTTATATCATACACAGTAGATGAAATGTCATATCGTATATAATGCATGTGATGTCCTGAATACAGTGCATGTGATTTCATAAATACTGAAGATTTTTGTCATAGAGGGTGGATATGATGTCATGTGTAGGGCATCTGATGGCATACATTTGCCACCTGTGATCTCTTACATAGTTGGTGTGATGGTGTCGACAACGTGGGTATGATGACATATACAGTGGATGTGATGGTAGTTAGAACGCATTTTAAGACAGACATACAGCTTGTGTTGTCATACACACAGTGTTGGTGAGAACGTATATTGTGGATACGATGTCCTAAACGTAGTATGTGCCATGACATCAGAAACAGTAGTAGTGTTCCCATTCATATACCAAGTGAGATATTATATTTACTGAGTATGATGTCTAAAGCATAGTAGGTGTCTTGTCATAATTACAGTGGCTGTGATGTCACAAGTACAGTATATGTGATGCCATGAATAGAGTGGGTGTGTTGCCATGAATACAGGCTTGTGATGTCATAAAGAGTGGGTGCTATGTCACAAATTAATCATAGGATGTCATATATATAGTGGCTTTGATATCACACATAACACTTGTGTGGTATAATCAATATACTCAGTAATGACCCAGGTACAGTGGATGCGATGTCAGATATACTGGGTGGGATGACATGAAAACAGTGGGTGTGATTGCATAGAGTGCTGTGATAGCATACAGAGTGGATGTGATGTCATATATGGTTAATAAGATGTCATACACATTGTGGCTGTGGTATCATACATACAATGGGAGTTATATGATCGATAATCTGTGTGTGATGACACAGGTACATTGGTTGTGCTGTCACATATAAAGGGTGTGATGTGAGATAAAGTAGATTTGATGTCATGAATAGAGTGATTTGATGTCATATAGCATGGGTGTGATGGCCTATATAATGCATATTGTTCCATACGTTTAGTATGTGTGATGTCCTACATACAGTGTTTGTTATATCATTGATAGAGTGGGTGTGATCACACAGATACAAATATGGAGTTTATGATGTCAGATAGTGTGGTTGTATTGTCTTAACACGGTGTATTTCATGTCAAGTATAGTGGATATGAATTCAGAACCACAGTGGATGTGATGATACAGATGGAGTGGCTGTGATGTCACAGGGAGAGGGGATGAGATGTCATAAACCGTGGATGTGATGTCATATAGAGGGGATCTGATATCATGAATGCAGTGTTTGTAATGTCATAAATACTAATCATTGATGTCATAAAGTGTGAATAATTTGATATATAATATGATTTGATAAATAGTTTCAATGATCCATAAAGTGCTAACATTCAAGATATATCATGGTTGCTATATAAAAGTTAAATATAGTCCAGAGGAACACCCAGTTCAGCACACCAACTCAAGAATAGCTTCGGGTACCCCAAATCATCTCGAGATGAGAGCTGATTCCCTATTTTTAACTCAAGAGGAATGCAACTTTTCACAAGCACCTGAACAGGAGGCCTCTCTTAGCTATAGGTATGTGAGAGGGACCCTGAATTTGCTGCCTCAAGTGGAATGAACACCGAGATGGCGTGACTCGAAATATGGCTGGATTTCCCTCCAGTAACTTGAATGCAGGCTAGTCTTTCATCTCCCAAGATGAAGGGATGTGTGAATCCCCTGTGGAGACTTTAGAGAAAGCCCTAGTTCCCCGCCTTATCTCGACAGGAGGCCTCACATCCCCTTAAAAATTCGAGAGGAACTTGGAGTTCAATGAGTCAAAAGGACAACAAGCCTGACTCCTCTTAAAAATTGATAGGAATCCGACAATCACTGTGGGAACTGAAATGGACCCTGGGTCTCAAATCTCACCTCAAGTGGCATCCCTATTGCCCTGCCAAGCCTCGATGAGAATCTCGAGGTGTCCCTCGTAACTAGACATGGGTCCTGACTTCGCTGAACAAACTCAAGTTTTGAAGGGCCATCCAAGTCCTAACTCGAGAATATACCCCAGGTTCTTGCCGCAATTCAAGAAAAATGGCGAGACTTCCCCCTTGCCACCAGATGAGGTCCGATTCCCCTGCATTGGGTGCAGAGCAATTCCTTGTTCCACATCAAACACGAAAGGAGCCTGGACTTCCTGGATGGAACTCCAGAGAGTCTTCAAGAACACTGTCCCATGTTTAGAGGCACCCTGACGTCACAGCATCAATATGAAAGAGCTCCGTGTTCCCCAATTCAAATCTAGATGAGTCCAGATTTTCCTGCATTGTCTGCAGAGCCATCCTGCATTCCCCGTCAAACAAGACATGTGGCTTGACTTCCTTTGGGCAACTCCAAAGATTCCCTGAGAACACCGTCTCAAGTCTAGAAGAACATCAAGTTTAGCACATCAAATGGAGAAAAGTTCCATGTACCCCAAATCTTCTCGAAAAAAGAGCAGATTCCCTGGCTTTGATAAAAGAGGAACGCCAGCTTTTCATAAGCACCTCAAGAGGAGTCTTCTCTGAGCTATAAGTATGTAAGAGGGACCCGGAGTTTGCTGCCTCAAGTGGGATGGACACCGAGATGCCCTGACTCGAAATATCGTCGGATTTCCCTGAAGTGAGTTGAATGCAGGCTCGTCTTTCATCTCACAAGATGAAGGGATGTCTGAATCCCCAGAGGAGCCATTAGAGAAAGCCCCGGTTCCCCGCCTCATCTGGACAAGAGGTCTCACATGCCTTTGACAACTCGAGAGGAAGGTGGATTTCAATGCTTCAAAAGAACACGATGCCTGACTCCGTTTGAAAATTGATAGAAATCCCAATATCCCTGTGGCACCTGGAAAGGAACCCTGGTACTCCCTCCTCACTTCAAGAGGAATGCCTATTGCCATGCGAAGCCTAGAGGAGAATTTTGATGTGCCCCTCGCAACTAGACAGGTGTGGTGACATCGCTGAATGAACACGAGTTTTGATGGGCCATCCCCATCCTGACTCAGGAATATACATCAGTTTCCCGCAACAACTCAAGAGAAACCATGAGACTTCCCCCTCGCCAACAGATGAGGCTCCATTCCCTTGCAATGCATGCAGAGCAAATCCGTGTTCCACATCAAACAACAAAGAAGCCTGGACTTCCTGGATGGAACAACAGAGAATCCCGAGGAACACTGTCACAAGTCAATAGGGGCCCTGAGGTCACCGCAGCAACGTGAAAGAGATCCGTGAACCCGAAATCAACTCATGATGAGGCCCGACTGCCCTGCATTGGCTCCAGAGCCATTCCACATTCCCCATCAAACACGACAAGGGGCTTAACTTCCTTTAGGCAACTCCAGAGATTCCCCGAAAACAACAGCCAAATTCTACAAGAAGACCAAGTTCAGCACCGCAACTCGAGAAAAGCTCCGTGTACCCCATATCATTTCAATATGAGAGCGGATTCCCTGGCATCGTCACAAAAGGAATGAAGGCATTCCACAAGCACCTTAAGATGAGGTATCTCTCAGCAGTAGGTATGTGAGGGGGAGCCTGAGTTTGCTGCCTCAAGAAGAACGGACACCGAGGTGCCCTCATTTTAAATAAGGCCGGATTTCCCTGCAGTGACTTCAATGCAGGCTCGTCTTTCATCTCACAAGATGAATGGATGTCTGAAGCCACTGTGGAAACCCTAGAGAAAGCCCTAGTTTGCCGCCTCATCTCCACGGAATGCCTCACATCCCTTTGACAACACGAAAGGAACCCAGAGTTCAAAGAGTTCAATGTTTCAAAAGGAGACGATGCCTGAGTCCGCTTGAAAATTGACAGGAATTCCAATATCACTGTGGCAACTGGAAAGGGAACCTGGGTCTCACGCCTCAACTCGAGAGGCGTCCCTAATGCCCTGCCAAGCGTCGACGAGAGTACCGAGGTGTCCCAAGCAACTAGACAGGAGTCCTGACGTCACTGAACAAACCCGAGTTTTGAAGGGCCATCCCCATCTTAACTCGAGAATATTCCCAAGGTTCCTGCTGCAACTCGAGAAAAACCATGAAACTTCCCCACGCTGTGAGAAGAGGCTCGATTCCCATTCATAGACTGAAGAGTAATTTCGTGTTTCTCGTAAAAAAGAAAGGGCCTTGACTTCCTTGATGGAACTCCAGAGAGTCCCAAAGAACACTGACACAGGTATAGAGGGACCCTGAAGTCACAACAGCGGCATGAAAGCATTCCATGTACCCTCAAATCATCTCGAGATGAGGCCTGAATCCCCTGCATTAGATCCAGAGCCATTCGGCCGTCAACATCAAACACAAGTGGCTTGTCTTTCCTTAATCAACTCCAGAGATAACCCGGGAACACCATCCCAACTCTAGAGGAACACCAAGTTCAGCACAGCAACTCGAGAAAAGCTCCGTGTACCACAAATCATCTCGAGAGTAGAGATGATTCCATGGGTTCGACTCATATGAATGCCAACTTTCTACAGTACCTCAAGACGAGGAGTTTCTGAGCTATAGGAATGTAAGAGAGACCCTGAGTTTGCTGCCCCAAGTGGAATGGACACCGAGATGCCCTGACTTGAAATAAGGCAGGATTTCCCTGCAGTGATTTGAATGCAGGATCGTCTTTCATTTCACAAGGTGAAGGGATGTCTGAAACCCTGTGGAGACTTTAGAGAAAGCCCTAGTCCCCCCCCCCCATCTTGACAGGAGGCCACACATCACTTTGAAAATTCGAGAGGAACTTGGAATTCAATGCTCCAAAGGAGACGATGCCTGAATTCTATTGAAAATTGATAGGGATACCAATATCCCTGTTGCACCTGGAAAGGGAAACTTGGTCCCAAGTCTCAACTAAAGAGACGTCCCGATTGCCCTGCCAAGCCTCGAGGAAATTCTGATGTGCCCCTGGTAACTCGACATGAGTCCTGACATCGCTGAATAATCACGAGTTTTGAAGGGCCATCGACGCCCTAACTCGAGAATATACCGAGGTTCCCGCTGCAACTCGAGAAAAACCACGAGACTTCCCCCTCGCTGCCAGATGAGGCCTGATCCGCCTGCATTGCATGCAGAGCAATTCCGTGTTCCCTATCAAACATGAAAGGAGTCTGGACTTCCTGGGTGGAAATTCAGAGAGTCCCCAAGAACACTGTCACAAGTCTAGAGGGACACTGATGTCACCGCACAAATGGCTCCGTGTTCTGCAAATCAACTCGAGATGAGTCCAGCTTCCCCTGCATGTGCTCCAGAGCCATCCCGAATTCCCCATCCAACACGAGAAGTGGCTTGACTTCCTTTAAACAACAACAGAGAATCCACGAGAACACCGTCCAAAGTCCAGAGGAACACCAAGTTCAGCAGAGCAACTCTTTAAGACAAAACTGCTTAGTCCCCTTCCCCTTTCTTGAGAAATGTATTGTTTCCTGACCTTGTGACTAACATTACTCCTTGTTCCCTTGGTAACCTTTGCAGTTTGTTTGGTTTGCTGAACTCTATCATTCCCGAAAGAATTTTCTTGTACTGCAGCCTGTATATACTCATAGAAAAATCATTAAAGCACCTTAGCTCCATTAGAGCTTAGGTCCCTGGGTCTTTTTTTTTGTCTCTCTTTCTCTTTATCTCTCTCTCTCTATCTTTTTCTGGCTGACTCTCTGGAGTGTGGAGACCCGTCATTATCACTTTTCTGCCCGGGCTTCTAAGACCCCCTTGAGAGGGTGCCTGGTATCTTTGTGAGCGATGCACGCCCTCTATCAAGGACAATATTGGTCCTCTGTGTAAACCAAGGGATATATAGCCTCCTTCTCTCTTTTACTTTCTGATCGCCAAATCCTAACTACAAGGTTCTGGTCCATTAAAGGACCCCAGCAAATGTGGCCAAAGAACAGGGACACTGGTATACGTGGTATATCGGGTGGAGTAACTCATGGACCTACTGAGGTTTGTAAATACTAAGGCATGGGTTAAAAGGCTGGCCAGCTCCACTCTTTTTCTACTTTATTTCAAAACTTCTTTACATTTCAGGGACTTCTAGTTTCACGCTTGCCTTCAAACAGTAGTTGAACATAATCCTTGGTATCCTGATAAATGCAGTTTTGACTTATAAATTTGGCTCTGGGTCAAAGAAAATGTTAAATGAGCAACCAAACAAGGAAAAATTATTCCAATTGATCTCTTGCACCTATGTGCTCTTATTAAAGCTGTAATTCTGCAATTTGAAGATATATTCTAGCCCTTCCAATATTCAGCAACAGACAAAACACTTATTATATACATATAAATTAAATGATTAAACTTTACAAAAGGCTCAATTAAAACAATAAAAAATATCTAAAAATTTTCTTGCTAGCCCTGCCCTGGCTACTCCAAATTCTTCTCCTCTGCCAACAGTTGCAACAACAAAAGTCTCTTTGTTAGAACCTAATGAAAAGTTACATTTATTTTTAAGCTAGATTAGAAGCTGCTATTTCCCATACTGTAATCAGAGAAGAAACCAAAAAAACAGCTAGAGAAGTTACTTGCTTATGAGAATGCATATCAGAAATATCAAAGAGCTATAGCTGTAATTTGTCAGACTAGGATTATTATTGATTATTTAAAGGCTTGTCACAATCTAGGATCAAAAAATTTAAAAATGCAAATACTAGCTGAAACGATGATACAACCTTTTAAAAAGAGAAATGAAGGATGCTTTACATGTGGAGATAAAAACCGTTTTAAAAGGGACTGCCCTAAGTAGGCTAATAAAAAGCCTCCAAAAATTTGCCCTTTCTTCCACAGAGGAATGCACTGGGCCAAAGACAGTAAATTTAAATTTGATATTGAAGGAAAACCTTTTCCAAGAAACTCCAAAGAGGGGACCTCCCAGGTCCACTACAAGAAAAAAGAGGGGCAAATTCTCTTTTCCCTCAAACCCTCAATGTCCAGCAGTGCTGCCATTAATATATCAGCCTTATATGATTTTTTTCTTTGCCCTTAAGCAGTCCCTTCTAGAGTACCTACTGGAGTTTTTGGACCCCTGCCCCCACAACCCTTCAGGCTTTTACAGGGCCGATCTAATTTCGCTTCTAAAGGAATTACTGTTCGGCGTGGAATAATTGATTCCAATTATAAAGGTGAAATTCAAATTATGATGTCAGCTCACATTCTATGACAATTCACAAGGGGTGACAAAATTGCTCAATTACTTCTTTTGCCTTACACTTCTATTAACTTCTCTACTAATGTACGGAGAGGCAGACTTGGTAATACAGAACAAAAACAATCCTTATGGACATCATTGTTATTTAAATATGTCCGACCAAATATAAATATCAAAATTAATGGTAAAAGATTTTCTGGACCCTTCAGCACTGTGTCTAATATTATCATTTTCAAACTATTTTGGCCCAAATCCTGACCTATACAAAAGGACTCTTGTTAAATTGCAGGAAATTCTCAAGCCAAAGTACAATAAATTTATCAAAATATTCAAATCTTCACATATGATAGACCAAAAGGCCAACCTACGACATTAAGGCCTTATGTGATAGATGCACCCCTTAATGCAATAGGAAAGGACTTATTTATGCAATGGCAAACTCAGATATGCATTCCACACTTTTCCTAGGGGCCACTGCTCATTTTACAAACAAAACAGTTATTAAAATAACTGAGAAAATTTATGACCCTATTTAGACAAAGCAATGGCCCCTTACGAAAGAAAAATTACAAGCTACTAAAGAACTTATAAACACACAATTAAAAAGGAAACATATTGAAGAATCTTGCTCTTTTTGGAACTCTCCTATTTCTGTTATACAAAGGAAATATAACAAATGGTGTTTCTTAACAGAGGTTAAAAAAGTTAATTCCTCTTTGAAACATGGTGCTACATTGTAACCAGTGATCCCATTACTATTCCACAAAATTGGCACATTATTATTACTGATTCATAAGATTAATTTTTTAATATGCGTTTACACCCTTTAGACCGGGAGAGACTAAGTTTCTCTCTCCCTTATCCTAATCATATTGGGCCTCATAAAAGATTTCAGTAGATTATGTAACATCAAGTTATGCTTAAAAGTCTTGCTACTCTTGCTGCTAAGTCACTCCAGTCGTGTCCTAATCTATGTTATCTGATAGATGTCAGCCCACCAGGCTCCCCTATCCCTGAGATTCTCCAGACAAGAATACTGAAATAGGGTTCCATTGCCGTCTCCATAATAGTCCTAGCATTTGTCAAAATTTTGTAGCCAAGGCTTTACGTCCTATGTGACAAAATTTCCCTCATGCATATATCATTAATAATATACTATAGTTACAAAAAGGAGAAAGGATATTTTTGACAGCGAATTGCTAGGATATTCTTTAGACTCCAATGAAAACTGATGAAAAAAAATCTTTATTGAAATTGCAAAACCGGTACTTGATGCACGTGTAGTAAAGGAAAGGTTAACTTGTTAAAAATGTTTTTTTTTTTTTTTTCTGAACTCCAGTTCTGCTTGGGAAACAAAAATAGGCCTAAGAAAAAACCTTAACTTAACTCTTATCAAGTCCTTTGGATACACAGCCTACTCTATCTAGGACTCCAGCAATGAGCAAATTGGTTGAGCTCAAAATAAACAAACAAAAAAACAAAAAGATATTTTGTATTTCATAAAGGGAACTATGTCTATGTATCTAAAATTATCTATGTCTCAATGTATGTTTTTGTTTTTAGATAGTGTGGAGTTAATGGGCTCTATTTGGATTCAGCTTTACTTGAACTGAAGGGTGTTCAATGTTGGGTATAATGTTTATTTAATTGTGAATGTGATTTCAATATAATTATTTGTTAATCTAGTAGGGACATGTCTTGAGTCATCAACATTATATAATACATTTTTATGCCTTAGTTTGGGGTAAGATACGATTGTCAAAAAAAAAAAGGTAACCGATGAGATGAATAATTTTAGATAAGTTCTATTAAAAAAATTCTATTTTTGATAAAATGATCTATTCTCTATAATCTGCAGTGGTCTCTTTTAATCAGAGTGACTTATTTTGCTCGAGTTCTGCTGAACTAAGTAGTAGAATTTTGTTGAATGTTTGGGTCATTTCTAAATGAATTAGGATTTTAAAGGGTTAATTGCTGAACATTGGCTTACTCTTACAAGGGGATTTTCTTGCAGAAGAGCTAAAGAGATTTTGAGCTGTTAATGAATATAGATATATATTTGTACTGTAATGGATGTATATACAATATAATATGATTTGATAAATATTTTCAATGATCTATAAAATGTTAACATCTAAGATATCTCATGGTTGCTATAGAAAAGTAAAATATAGTCCAGAGGAACACCAAGTTCAGCACACCAACACAAGAAAAGTTCTGGGTACCCCAAATTATCTCGAGATGAGAGCTGATTCCCTGTCTTTGACTCAAGAGGAATGCAACTTTCCACAAGCACCTGAACAGGAGGCCTCTCTTAGCTATAGGTATGTGAGAGGGACCCTGAGTTTGCTGCCTCAAGTGGAATGAACACCGAGATGGCGTGACTCGAAATATGGCCGGATTTCCCTCCAGTGACTTGAATGCAGGCTAGTCTTTCATCTTCCAAGATGAAGGGATGTGTGAATGCCCTGTGGAGACTTTAGAGAAAGCCCTAGTTCCCCGCCTCATCTCGACAGGAGGCCTCACATCCCCCTGAAAATTCGAGAGGAACTTGGAGTTCAATGCCTCAAAAACACAACAAGCCTGACTCCTCTTAAAAATTGATAGGAATCCGACAATCACTGTGGGAACTGAAAGGGACCCTGGGTCTCAAGTTTCACCTAAAGAGGCATCCCTATTGCCCTGCCAAGCCTCGATGAGAATCTTGAGGTGTCCCTCGCAACTAGACATGAGTCCTGACTTCGCTGAACAAACTCGAATTTTGAAGGGCCATCGAAGTCCTAACTCGAGAATATACCCCAGGTTCCCGCCGCAACTCGAGAAAAATGGCGAGACTTCCCCCTCGCCGCCAGATGAGGTCCGATTCCCCTGCATTATATGCAGAGCAATTCCGTGTTCCACATCAAACACGAAAGGAGCCTGGACTTCCTGGATGGAACTCCAGAGAGACCTCAAGAACACTGTCACAAGTATAGAGAGAACTTGACGTCACCGCTGCAACATATAAGAGCTCCGTGTTCCCCAGTTCAACTCGAAATGAGTCCAGATTCTCCTGCATTGGCTGCAGAGCCATCCCACATTTCCCATCAAACAAGACAAGTGGCTTGACTTCCTTTGGGCAACTCCAGAGATTCCCCAAAAACAACAGCCAAAGTCTAGAAGAACACCAAGTTCAGCACACCAAATCGAGAAAAGTTCCATGTACCCCAAATCATCTCGAGAAGAGAGCAGATTCCCTGGCTTTGACAAAAGAGGAATGCCAGCTTTTCATAAGCACCTCAAGAGGAGTCTTCTCTGAGCTATAAGTATGTAAGAGGGACCCGGAGTTTGCTGCCTCAAGTGGAATGGACACCGAGATGACCTGACTCGAAATATGGCCGGATTTCCCTGGACTGACTTGAATGCAGGCTCGTCTTTCATCTCACAAGATGAAGGGATGTCTGAATCCCCTGTGGAGACCCTTGAGAAAGCCCTAGTTCCCCGCCTCATCTGGACAAGAGGCCTCACATCCCTTTGACAACTCAAAAGGAATGCGGATTTCAATACTTCAAAAGAACATGATGCCCGATTCCTCTTGAAAATTGATAGGAATCCCAATATCCCTGTGGCACCTGGAAAGGAAACCTGGGACTCCCTCCTCACCTCAAGAGGAGTGCCTATTGCCATGCCAAGCCTCGAGCAGAATTCTGATGTGTCCCTCACAACTAGAAAGGTGTGCTGACGTCGCTGAACAAACACGAGTTTTGAAGGACCATCCCCATTCTGACTCAGGAATATACACCAGTTTGACACAACAACTCAAGAAAAACCATGAGACTTCCCCCTCGACAAGGATGAGGCTCCATTCCCCTGCAATGCATGCAGAGCAAATCCGTGTTCCACATCAAACACCAAAGGAGCCCGGACTTCCTGGATGGAACACCAGAGAATCCCGAAGAACACTGTCACAAGTCTATAGGCGCCCTTAGGTCACCGCAGCCACACGAAAGAGATCTGCGTACCCGAAATCAACTCAAGATGAGGCCCGATTACACTGCATTGGCTCCAGTGCCATCCCACATTCCCCATCAAACACGACAAGGGGCTTCACTTCCTTTAGGCAACTCCAGAGATTCCCCGAAAACAACAGCCAAAGTCTAGAAGAACACCAAGTTCAGCACCCCAACTCGAGAAAAGCTCCGTGTACCCCAAATCATCTCAAGATGAGAGCGGATTCCCTGGCATCATCTCAAGAGGAATGAAAACATTCCACAAGCACTTTAAGATGAGGCATCTCTCAGCAGTAGGTATGTGAGGGGGAATCTGAGTTTGCTGCCTCAAGAAGAAGGCACACCGAGGTGCCCTGACTCGAAATAAGGCCAGAATTCCCTGCAGTGACTTGAATGCAGGCTCGTCTTTCATCTCACAAGATGAATGGATGTCTGAAGCCACTGTGGAGACCCTAGAAAAAGCCCTAGTTCACCGCCTCATCTCGACGGGATGCCTCACATCCCTTTGACAACGCGAAAGGAACCCCGAGTTCAATGAGTTCAATGTTTCAAAAGGAAACGATGCCTGAGTCTGCTTGAAAATTGACAGGAATTCCAATATCCCTGTGGCAACTGGAAAGGGAACCTGGGTCTCACGCCTCACCTCGACACGCGTCCCTAATGCCTTGCCAAGCGTCGAGGAGAATACCAACGTGTCCCAAGCAACTAGACAGGAGTCCTGACGTCACTGAACAAACGCGAGTTTTGAAGGGCCATCCCCATCTTAACTCGAGATATTCCCAAGGTTCCTGCTGCAACTCGAGAAAACCCATGAAACTTCCCTGCGCTCTGAGAAGAGGTTCTATTCCCATTCATAGACTGTAGAGTAGTTTCGTGTTTCTTGTCAAAAAGAAAGGAGCCTTGACTTCCTTAATGGAACTCCAGAGAGTCCCCAAGAACACTGACACAAGTATTGAGGGACCCAGAAGTCACAACAGCAGCATGTAATCATTCCGTGTACCCTCTTATCATCTCGAGATGAGGCCTGAATCCCCTGCATTAGATCCAGAGCCATTCCGCCGTCAATTTCAAACTCAACAAGTGGCTTGTCTTTCCTTAATCAACTCCGGAGATAACCCAGGAACACCGTCCCAACTCTACAGGAACACCCAGTTCAGCACAGCAACTCGAGAAAACTCTGTGGAAGACAAATCATCTCGAGATGAGAGCTGATTCCCTGGATTGGACTCAAGAGGAATGCCAACTTTTCACAAGCACCTACAGTATGTTTTCTCAGCTATAGGTATGTGAGTGGGACTCTGAATTTGCTGCCTCAAGCGGAATGGACACCGAGATGCCCTGACTCGTAATATCGCCGGATATCCCTGCAGTGACTTGAATGCAAGCTAGTCTAACATTTCCCAAGATAAAGGGATGTCTGAATCCCCAGTGGAGACCCTAGAGAAAGCCCTAGTTCCCAGCCTCATCTGGACAGGAGGCCTCACGTCCATTTGACATCTCGAGAGTAACGCAGAGTTCAATGCTACAAAAGGAGATAATGCCTGACTCCTTTTGAAAATTGAGAGGAATCCCAATATACCTGTGGCAACTTGAAAGTTACACTGGATTTCCCGCCTCACCTCGAGAGGCCTCCCTATTGCCCTACCAAGCCTGGAGGAGAATTCTGAAGTGTCCCTCACAACTAGACAGGAGCCCTGACGTCACTGAACAAACACTAGTTTTGAAGGACCATCCCCATCGTAACTCGAGATTATACCCCAGGTTCTTGCCACAACCTGTGAAAAACCATGAGACTACCCCCTCACCAGGAGAGGAGGCCCGATTCCCCAGGATTGCGTACAGAGGCATTCCATGTTCCACATCAAACATGAAAGGTGCCTTGAGTTCCTTGATGGAACTCCAGAGAGTAGGCAAGAACATTGTCACAAGTCTAGAGGGACCCTGATGTCACCGTAGCAACATGAAAGAGCTCCGTGAACCGCAAATAAAATTGAGATAAGGTCTGTTTCCCCTGCACTGCGTGCAGAGCTATTCCATGTTCCACATCAAAGCAGAAAGGAGCCTTGACTTCCTTGATGGAAATCCAGAGTCCCAAAGAACACTGTCACAAATATAGAGGGATAGTGAAGTCACCGTAGAAACAAGAAAGAGATCCGTGTACCCCAAATCAACTCGAGATGAGGCCCTATTCCCCTGCTTTGGCTCCAGAGACATCCCGCCTTCCCCATCAGATATGACAAGTGGCTTGACTTCCTTTAGGCAACGCCAGAGATTCCCGGAGAACACTGTCCCAATTCTAGAGTAACACCAAGTACAGCACCGCAACTGGAGAAAAGCTCTGTGTATCACAAATCATCTCGAGATGAGAGCTGATTCCCTGGCTTCGACTCCAGAGGAATGCTAACTTTACACAAGGAACTCAACAGAAGGCTTATCTCAGCTAAATGTATGTGAGAGGGACCCTGAGTTTGCTTCCTCAAGTACAATAGACACCGAGATGCCCTGACTCGAAATAAGGCCGGATTTCCCTGCAGTGACTTGAATGCAGGCTCGTCTTTCATTTCCCAAGATGAAGGGATTTCTGAATCCCCACTGGAGACACTAGAAAAAGTGCTAGTTCCCCGCCTAATCTCTACAGGAGGCCTCACTTCCCTTTGAGAACTCGAGAGGAACACGGAGTTCAATGATTCAAAAGGACATGATGCCTGACTCTTGAAAATTGATAGGAATCCCAATATCCCCATGGCAATTGGGACGGGAGCCTGCGTCTCCCGCCTCACCTCGAGAAGCTTCCCTATTGCTCTGCCAAGCCTCGAGGAGAATCCCAAGGTGTCCCTGGCAACTAGACAGGCGTCCTGACGCCGCTGAACCAACACGAGTTTCCAAGGGCCATCAAGGTCGTAACTCGAGAATGTACCCCAGGTTCCCACTGAAACTCGAGAGAAGCCATGAGACATCTCCCTTGCCGTGAGATGAGGCCCGATTCCCCTACATTGCTTGCAGAGTAATTCCGTGTTCCCCGTCAAACAGGAAAGGAGACTTGACTTCTTTAAGGAATTTGATAATGTCCCCAAGAACATTTTCACAACATTAGAGGGATCCTGGGATCACCGCAGCAACACGAAAGAACTCTATGTATCCCAAATCAACTCGAGATGAGGCCTAATTCCCCTGCACTGGCTCCAGAGCCATCCCGCGTTCCAGACCAAACATGACAAGAGGCTTGACTTCCTTTAGGCAACTCCAGAGATTCCCCAAGAACACTGTCCCAAGTCTAGAGGAACACCAAGTATAGCACAGTAACTACAGAAAAGCTCTGTGTACCCCAAATCATCTCGAGATGACAGCTGATTTCCTAGCTTCTACTCAATACGAAGGCCAAATTTCCGCAAGCACCTCAAGAGGAGGCTTCTCTTAGCTACAGGTATGTGAGAGGGACCCTGAGTTTGCTGCCTCAAGTGGAATGGACCCGGAGATGCCCTGACTCGAAATAAGGCCAGATTTCCCTGCAGTGACATGAATGCACCCTCGTCTTTCATGTCACAAGATGAAGGGTTGTCTGAATGCCCTGTGGAGATCCTAGAGAAAGACCTATTTCTTTGCCAAATCTCGACAGGGGGCCTCACATCCCTTTGACAACTCGAAAGGAATGCAGAGTGCAATGCTTCAAAGGGGACTATGCTTGACTCCCCTTGAAAATTGATAGGAATCCCAATATCCCTGTGGCAACTGGAAAAGCAACCTTGGTCTTCCGACTCACCCCGAGAGGCGTCCCTATTGCACTGCCAAGCCTTGAGGAAAATCCCGAGCTGTCCCTCGCAACTCGCCTGGAGTCCTGACGTCGCTCAAGAGACACGAGTTTTGAAGGGCCATCCCCGTCTTAATTCGAGAATATACCCCTGGTTCCCGCTGAACTCAAAAAAGCCATGAGACATACTCCTCGCCTCGAGATGAGGCTGGATTCCCCTGCATTGGCTCCAGAGTCATGTTGCGTTCCCCATCAAACATGACAAGTGGCTTTACTTCCTTTAGGCAACTCCAGACATTCCTGGAGAACACCGTCTCAATTCCTAGAGGAACACCAAGTATAGCACAGCAACTAGAGAAAAGCTGCATGTACCACAAATTATCTCGAGATGAGAGCTGATTCCCTGGCTTCAAATCCAGAGGAATGCTAACTTTACACAAGCAACTCACCAAAGGGTTATCTCAGGTACGGGTATGTGAGAGGGACCCTGAGTTTACTGGCTCAAGTGGAATGGACACCGAGAGGGTCTGAGTTGACATAAGGCCTGATTTCCCTGCAGTGGCTTGAATGCAGGCTCGTCTTTCATCTCACAAGATGAAGAGATGTCTGAATCCCCTGTGGAGACCCTAGAGAAAGCCCTAGTTCCCCGCCTCATCTCGACAGGTGGCCTCACATCCCTTTGTAAATTTGAGAGGCACGCTGAGTTCAATGCTTCAAAAGAACAGGATGCCTAACTCCTCTTGAAAATTGATAGGAATCCCAAAATCCCTTTGGCAACTGGGAAGGTAGGCTGTGTCTCCCGCCTCAACTCGACAGGTGACCCTATTGCCCTGCCAAGCCTCAAGGAGTATCCCGAGGTGTCCCTGACAACTAGACAGTTGTCCTGACGTCGCAGAACCAACACGAGTTTTGAAGGGCCATCCCCGCCGTAAATTGAGAACATACCTCAGGTTCCCGCCGCAACTCAAGAAAAACCATGACTCTTCCCCCTCGCCGCGAGATGACTCCCAATTCCCCTACTTTGATTGCAGAGCAAGTCCGTGTTCCCCATCAAACATGAAAGGAGCCTTGACTTCCTTCATGGAACTCCAGAGTCCCCAAGAACACATTTACTAGTCTAGATTCATCCTGAGGTCTCCGCAGCAACACAAAAGAGCTCTGTGTACCCCAGATCAACTTGACATGAGGCCCGATTCCCATGCTTTGGCTCCAGAGCCATCCTGCATTCCCCATCAAACATGACAAGTGGCTTGAGTTCCTTTAGGCAACTCCAGAGATTTCCCAAGAACACCGTCCCATGTCTAGAGGAGCACCAAATTCAGCAGAGTAACTCGCAAAAAGCTCTGTATACCCCAAATCATCTCGAGATCACCTCCAGAGTGACACCCTTCACAGACCCTGAAGCGGGGGTCACATGGTCATGTTCACCAAGTGGTAACCCCTCCCAGTTCATGCACCTGGTCTCACACGTCAAAATTCTCCAGGTTAACAGCACTCCCATTTCTTGTACCTGGTAACACATCCACAGTGTCCAGTGTGACCCCATGTCTCAGGCTGTGCACCTGGGGTCATGTGGCCACAGTCTCCAGTGTGACTCCCCTGTTCCACCTAGGGTCACACATCCATAGATTCCAGGGTGACACCCCTTCTAGACCTTACAGCTGTGGTTACACATCCACAGTCTCCAGTGTGACCCCACCTCACCAAACTTTGTACCTCAGTTTACTTGGCCTGTCTCCAGGCTGTCCGCACATCTCAGACCCTGTACCTGGAGTCACACATACAGTCTCCAAGGTGAGCCCCTCTCAGATACTCACCCTGGAGTCACATATCCACAGTCTCCAGAATGACTCATCCAAAATCCTGTACCTGAGGGTACATGTCTACAGTCTCCAGGGTTTCCCCACTCTCAAGAGCCTGTACCTGGGGTCACACATCCAGTCTCCAGGGTGACTCCCTCTCGGACTCTGCACCTGGGGTCACATGTCCACAGTCTCCTGTGGGATGTCACTTCCCAGACACCGAACCTGTGGTCACAGGTCCACAGGCTCCAGTGTTACCCCTTCCCAGACTGTGTAATCAGGATTACATGTACTCAGTTTCCAGTGTGACCGCACCTCTCATAATCTGTACCTGAGGTGAGTTGTCCACAGTTTCCAGGGTGACCCCTCCCAGCCAGACCCTGTACTTGTTGTCACACGTCCACAATCTGCAGGATGACCGCCCTCCCCTACCCTGTAGCTGGATTCACATGTCCACAGTCTCCAGGGTGAACTCCATTTCACACACTGCACCTGGGCTCACACGTCCACATTCTCCATGGTGACACCACTTGAAGACCCTTTGCCTACTGTTAAAATTCTGCTATCTCCAGAGTGACCCCTCCATACACCGTACCTGAGGTCACATGTCCAGAGTCTCCTGGGTCATTCCCATCCCAGACCCTGTACCTGGGATTTGATATCCAAGTGTCCAGGGTAACCCCATTCTGACCCTGTACCAATGGTCACATGTCTAGTCTCCAGGGTGATGTCCATCCCAAACAGTACACCTGGGGCCACATGTCCACAGTCTCCAAAGTGACCCCATACCCTAACCCTGCACATTTGTCACTCATCCACAGTCTCCAGAGTAACCTCACCCCACACCCTGCACCTGGGCTCACTCATCCAATTTCCAAAGTGACTCCACCTGAAATATCCTGTGTCTGGAATCACATGTGCACATCACCAGGATGACCCCACTTCCCAGACCCAGTACCTGGCGTCACACTTCCACACTCTACAGGGTGACCACAACACACTGGACCATGCACCTGGGGTCACATGTTCACAGTCTGCAGGGTGACACTCTCCCAAACCCTATATCTAGGATCACATATCTACAGTCCCCTGGGTGATCCCTCCCAGACACTGTACCTGGAGTCACACGTCCACAGTCTCCACGGTGACCCCTTCCCAAGCCTTGCAACTGGTCTCACTGTGAAAAATTCCACAGTCTCCAGGGTGACTTCCTTCTGACCATTCCCTGGGGTCACATATCCACATTCTCCAGGGTGACCACCCCAGTCCCTCTCCATGGGGTCACATATCAACAGTCTCCAGGGTGACACTCCTCTCCTGAATGCACATTTCAAGGGGAGCACAAAACAGCACACCCAAAATATGCCCATTTGACCAAAGGGTTATTGTGAACTGATTAATTAAAAAAAAAAAAAAAAAAAACAGCCGCTCCAGGAGGATCTTTGAAAACCAATTCAAAATGCCATTTTGTGAAGTAGATTTACATTTATTAAGGATATCTCCATCTTTAAGAATGTGTCCTGTCTGGACCAGGAAATAGAGGATGTCTAAATATCAAGAATGGACTAAGTATCGAGACTGAATTGATTTCACTAAATGACTTGACTAAATATCAAGAAGGTCTATGGAATGGACCTGGAAGTTAATCTGCATACCACCATGCCTTTGTTTACTGTGCTTCACCTAATAATCTCCCTAAAATAGCTTCTTCCATTCCCTAACCTCCTTTCTCTCATTCTTAGCTGATGACAGCATTTAAGGTAAAGTCTTGGACCATTTCAGAACGTGACTGTTTTCCCAGGTATCTTTCAAATATATAGGAGGTATGCATAGCATATATTATACTTTTGATTGTTTTTCTCCAATCCATCTCCCTTTCATTATGAACATCTCAATGAAGAACATTGAGGCTAGGGGGGAAATTATCTTTCCTTTCATCTAATGCAATAAAATTGCATTCAGAGATATATAGGAATGAACCACAGAACAATTTATAAAAAAAAAATAAAGAAAAGCATGAATCAAACACTTACATTACTAAGTGAAGGAATCCAGCCTCAAGTGCTACACACTGTATGATCTTAGAAGACATTCTAGCAAAGGTAAAACAGACATGATAAATAGTTTATGGAATATATGGCTAAAATATTTCACATAGTAGGGAGGAGCCAAGATGGCGGAGGAATAGGATGGGGAGAACACTTTCTCCCCTACAAATTCATCGAAAGAACATTTGAACGCTGAGCAAATTTCACGAAACAACTTCTGATCGCTAGCAGAGGACATCAGGCGCCCAGAAAAGCAGCCCATTGTCTTCAAAGGGAGGTAGGAGAAAATATAAAAGATAAAAAGGGAGACAAAAGAGCTACGGACGGTGACCCGTCCGGGAAGGGAGTCTTAATAGAGGAAGTTTCCAATCACCAGGAAGCCCTCGCACTGGCGGGACTGGGGGAAGTTTTCGGCAATCTAACTGGGAGGAAAAATTAAACAAGGCCCACAGATTACGTGCCTAAAAGCAACTCCCAGCAGAAAAGTACCCCAGACGCCCGCACCCGCCAGCAACAAGCGGGGGCAGAGCGGAGAGGAGCGGGTGGCATTGCTTAGGGTGAGGACCGGCCTGAAGACCCTGAGAGCAATCGGAGGGAGCTTTTTTTAAACGGTGGGACAAAATTAACTGGCCGGAACACACTGCCTGCGGTTCGCGAAACAAAGAGACTGAGAAAGTCCTGAAAAGAGCCGGCCAGTCCCCGCTGGAGGTAGGAGGCAGGGGGGAGGGGAAAAGGGCAAACTCAGCCCCTGAGAAGCCACCCCCTCCCACACTGCAAACAGGCCTCCGGGTTCCTATCTAAAGACTTCCTGAGACCCGA
>JAJLRB010000416.1:0-59785 GCA_020976825.1 Odocoileus hemionus | reverse complement strand
ATTTGGAGGCTAATTACTTTACAGAATTGCAGTGGTTTTTGTCATACATTGAATTAGCCATGGATTTACATGTATTCCCCATCCCGGTCCCCCCTCCCACCTCCCTCTCCACCCCATCCCTCTGGGTCTTCCCAGTGCACCAGGCCTGAGCACTTGTCTCATGCATCCAACCTGGGCTGGTGATCTGTTTCACCCTAGATATACATGTTTCGATGCTGTTCTCTTGAAACATCCCACCCCCGCATTCTCCCATAGAGTCCACAAGTCTGTTCTATACATCTGAGTCTCTTTTTATTTTTTTGCATATAAGGTTATCGTTACCATCTTTCTAAATTCCATATATATGTGTTAGTATACTGTAATGGTCTTTATCTTTCTGGCTTACTTCGCTCTGTATAATGGGCTCCAGTTTCACCCATCTCATTAGAACTGATTCAAATGAATTCTTTTTAACGGCTGAGTAATATTGCATGGTGTATATGTACCACAGCTTCCTCATCCATTCATCTGCTGATGGGCATCTAGGTTGCTTCCATGTCCTGGCAATTATAAACAGTGCTGCGATGAACATTGGGGTGCACGTGTCTCTTTCGGATCTGGTTTCCTCAGTGTGTATGCCTAGAAGTGGTATTGCTGGGTCATATGGCAGTTCTATTTCCAGTTTTTTAAGAAATCTTCACACTGTTTTCCATAGCGGCTGTACTAGTTTGCATTCCCACCAACAGTGTAAGAGGGTTCCCTTTTCTCCACACCCTCTCCAGCATTTATTGATTGTAGACTTTTGGATAGCAGCCATCCTGACTGGCGTGTAATGGTACCTCATTGTGGTTTTGATTTGCATTTCTCTGATAATGAGTGATGTGGAGCATCTTTTCATGTGTTTTTTTTTTTTGCCATCCGTATGTCTTCCTTGGAGAAATGTCTGTTTAGTTCTTTGGCCCATTTTTTGATTGGGTCATTTATTTTTCTGGAGTTGAGCTGGAGGAGTTGCTTGTATATTTTTGAAATTAATCCTTTGTCTGTTGCTTCATTTGCTATTATTTTCTCCCAATCTGAGGGCTGTCTTTTCACCTTGCTTATAGTTTCCTTTGTTGTACAAAAGCTTTTAAGTTTCATTAGGTCCCATTTGTTTATTTTTGCTTTTGTTTCTAAAATTCTGGGATGTGGGTCATAGAGGATCCTGCTGTGATTTATGTCGGAGAGTGTTTTGCCTATGTTCTCCTCTAGGAGTTTTATAGTTTCTGGTCTTACATTTAGATCTTTAATCCATTTTGAGTTTATTTTTGTGTATGGTGTTAGAAAGTGTTCTAGTTTCATTCTTTTACAGGTGGTTGACCAGTTTTCCCAGCACCACTTGTTAAAGAGGTTGTCTTTTTTCCATTGTATATCCTTGCCTCCTTTGTCGAAGATAAGGTGACCATAGGTTCATGGATTTCTCTCTGGGCTTTCTATTCTGTTCCATTGATCTATATTTCTGTCTTTGTGCCAGTACCATACTGTCTTGATGACTGTGGCTTTGTAGTATAGTCTGAAGTCAGGCAGGTTGATTCCTCCAGTTCCATTCTTCTTTCTCAAGGTTACTTTGGCTATTCCAGGTTTCTTGTATTTCCATACAAATTGTGAAATTATTTCTTCTAGTTCTGTGAAAAATACCGTTGGTAGTTTGATAGGGATCGCATTGAATCTATAGATTGCTTTGGGTAGTATAGCCATTTTGACAATATTGATTCTTCCAATCCATGAACACGGTATATTTCTCCATCTGTTTGTGTCCTCTTTGATTTCTTTCATCAGTGTTTTATAGTTTTCTATGTATAGGTCTTTTATTTCTTTAGGTAGATATACTCCTAAGTATTTTATTCTTTTTGTTGCAATGGTGAATGGTATTGTTTCCTTAATTTCTCTTTCTGTTTTCTCATTGTTAGTGTATAGGAATGCAAGAGATTTCTGTGTGTTAATTTTATATCCTGCAACTATACTGTATTCATTGATTAGCTCTAGTAATTTTCTGGTAGAGTCTTTAGGGTTTTCTATGTAGAGGATCATGTCATCTGCAAACAGAGAGAGTTTCACTTCTTCTTTCCCTGTCTGGATTCCTTTTACTTCTTTTTCTGCCCTGATTGCTGTGGCCAACACTTCCAAAACTATGTTGAATACTAGTGGTGAGAGTGGGCACCCTTGTCTTGTTCCTGATTTCAGGGGAAATGCTTTCAATTTTTCACCATTGAGGGTGATGCTTGCTGTGGGTTTGTCATATACAGCTTTTGTTATGCTGAGGTATGTTCCTTCTATTCCTGCTTTCTGGAGAGTTTTAATCATAAATGGATGTTGAATTTTGTCAAAGGCTTTTTCTGCATCTATTGAGATAATCATATGGTTTTTATCTTTCAATTTGTTAATGTGGTGTATTACATTGATTGATTTGTGGATATTAAAGAATCCTTGCATTCCTGGGATAAAGCCCACTTGGTCATGGTGTATGATTTTTTTAATATGTTGTTGGATTTTGTTTGCTAGAATTTTGTTAAGGATTTTTGCATCTATGTTCATCAGTGATATTGGCCTGTAGTTCTCTTTTTTTGTGGCATCTTTGTCTGGTTTTGGAATTAGGGTGATGGTGGCCTCATAGAATGAGTTTGGAAGTTTACCTTCTGCAATTTTATGGAAGAGTTTGAGTAAGATAGGTGTTAGCTCTTCCCTAAATTTTTGGTAGAATTCAGCTGTGAAGCCATCTGGTCCTGGGCTTTTGTTTGCTGGAAGATTTCTGATTACAGTTTCGATTTCCTTGCTTGTGATGGGTTTATTAAGATCTTCTATTTCTTCCTGGTTCAGTTTTGGAAAGTTATACTTCTCTAAGAACTTGTCCATTTCTTCCAAGTTGTCCATTTTATTGGCATAGAGCTGCTGGTAGTAGTCTCTTATGATTCTTTGTATTTCAGTGTTGTCTGTTGTGATCTCTCCATTTTCATTTCTAATTTTGTTAATTTGGTTCTTCTCCCTTTGTTTCTTAATGAGCCTTGCTAATGGTTTGTCAATTTTGTTTATTTTTTCAAAAAACCAGCTTTTAGCTTTGTTGATTTTAGCTATGGTCTCTTTAGTTTCTTTTGCGTTTATTTCTGCCCTAATTTTTAAGATTTCTTTCCTTCTACTAACCCTGGGCTTCTTCATTTCTTCCTTCTCTAGTTGCTTTAGGTGTAGAGTTAGGTTATTTATTTGACTTTTTTCTTGTTTCTTGAGGTAGGCCTGTAATGCTATGAATCTTCCCCTTAGCACTGCTTTTACAGTGTCCCATAGGTTTTGGGTTGTTGTGTTTTCATTTTCATTCATTTCTATGCATGTTTTTATTTTTTTTTTTTTGATTTCTTCTATGATTTGTTGGTTATTCAGAAGCGTGTTGTTTAGCCTCCATATGTTTGAATTTTTAATAATTTTTTTTCCTGTAATTGAGATCCAATCTTACTGCACTGTGGTCAGAAAAGATGACTGGAATGATTTCAATTTTTTTGAATTTATCAAGACTAGATTTATGGCCTACGATGTGATCTATTCTGTAGAAGGTTCCGTGTGCACTTGAGAAAAAGGTGAAGTTGATTGTTTTGGGGTGAAACGTCCTATAGATGTCAATAAGGTCTAGCTGGTCCATTGTGTCCTTTAAAGTTTGTGTTTCCTTGTTCATTTTCTGTTTAGTTGATCTATCCATAGTTGTGAGTGGGGTATTAAGTCTCCTACTATTATTGTGTTACTATTAATTTCCTCTTTCATACTCGTTAGTGTTTGCCTTACATATTGCGGTGCTCCTATGTTGGGTGCATAAATATTTATAATTGTTATATCTTCTTCTTGGATTGATCCTTTGATCATTATGTAGTGTCCATCTTTGTCTCTTTTCACAGACTTAATTTGAAAGTCTATTTTATCTGATATGAGTATTGCGACTCCTGCTTTCTTTTGGTCTCTGTTTGCGTGGAATATTTTTTTCCAGCCCTTCACTTTTAATCTGTATGTGTCCCTTGCTTTGAGGTGGGTCTCTTGTAGACAGCATATATAGGGGTCTTGCTTTTGTATCCATTCAGCCAGCCTTTGTCTTTTGGTTGGGGCATTCAACCCATTTACATTTAAGGTAATTATTGATAGGTATGGTCCCGTTGCCATTTATTTTGTTGTTTGGGGTTCACGTTTACACCACCTTTCTGTGTTTCCTGTCTAGAGAAGATCCTTTAGTATTTGTTGAAGAGCTGGTTTGGTGGTGCTGAATTCTCTCAGCTTTTGCTTGTCTGTAAAGCTTTTGAGTTCTCCTTCATATCTGAATGAGATCCTTGCTGGGTAGAGTAATCTAGGTTGTAGGTTATTCTCTTTCATTACTTTAAGTATGTCCTGCCATTCCCTTCTGGCCTGAAGGGTTTCTATTGATAGATCAGCTGTTATCCTTATGGGAATCCCTTTGTGTGTTATTTGTTGTTTCTCCCTTGCTGCTTTTAATATTTGTTCTTTGTGTTTGATCTTTGTTAATTTGATTAATATGTGTCTTGGGGTGTTTCGCCTTGGGTTTATCCTGTTTGGGACTCTCTGGGTTTCTTGGACTTGGTTGGCTATTTCCTTCCCCATTTTAGGGAAGTTTTCAGCTATTATCTCCTCGAGTATCTTCTCATGGCCTTTCTTTTTGTCTTCTTCTTCTGGGACTCCTATGATTCGAATGTTGGGGCGTTTCACATTGTCCCAGAGGTCCCTGAGGTTGTCCTCATTTCTTTTGATTCTTTTTTCTTTTGTCCTCTCTGCTTCATTTATTTCCACCATTTTATCTTCTAACTCACTTATCCTATCTTCTGTCTCTGTTATTCTACTCATGGTTCCCTCCAGAGTGTTTTTGATCTCATTTATTTCATTATTAATTTTTAATTGACTTTTTTTAATTTCTTCTAGGTCCTTGTTAAACCTTTCTTGCATCTTCTCAATCTTTGTCTCCAGGCTATTTATTTGTAACTCCATTTTGTTTTCAAGATTTTGGATCATTTTTATTATCATTATTCTAAATTCTTTTTCAGGTAGATTCCCTATTTCCTCCTCTTTTGTTTGACTTGGTGGGCTTTTTCCATGTTCCTTTACCTGTTGGGTATTTCTCTGCCTTTTCATCTTGTTTCGATTGCTGTGTTTGGAGTGGGCTTTCTATATTCTTGTGGTCTGTCGTTCCTTTTTATTGTGGAGGTTTCACCCAGTGGGTGGGGTTGGATGATTGGTTTGTCAGGGTTTCCTGGTTAGGGAAGCTTGTGTCAGCTTTCTGGTGTGTGGAATTGGATTGCTTCCCTCTGGAGTGCAGTGGATTGTCCAGTAATGTGTTTTGCGATGGGTCTTTGTGTTAGGTGTGACTTTGGACAGCCTGTGTGTTGACACTCAGGTCTATGTTCCTGCGTTGCTAAAGAATTTGCGTGGTATGTCTTGTACTAGAGCTTATTGGCTCTTGGGTTGTGGTTGGTTTTAGTGTAGTTATGGAGGCTTTTGGATGGTCTCTTATTCCTTAATGTTCCATGTAGTCAGGAGTTATCTGGTTTTCTCAGGTTTTGGGCTTAAGTCTCCTGCCTCTGGATTTCAGTTTTATTCTTCCAATAGTCTCAGGACTTCTCCAACTATACAGCACTGATAATAAAACTTCTAGGTTAATGGTGAAAAGATTCTCCACTGTGAGAGACAACCAGAGAGATTCACAGAGTTACATGAAGAATAGGAGAGGGAGGAAGGAGATAGAGGTGAGCAGGAGGAGAAAAAGGGGACTCAAGAGGATAGAGACAGATCTACGTAGTTATCTGTTCCCAAAGTGTTCTCTGCTGCCCAGACACCCACAAAGATCACAGAATTGGATTGGGAAGAGAAGGGGAAAGGAGGAAATAGAGGTGTTCTGAGGTAGAAAACAGAGTTAAAAGTGGGAGAGTAATCACCACACTCCTGAAGAGAAATGGGAACTGAATATTGGATTCTTAAATGTCCAAAATTTATATCACATATTGAAAAACAAAGATTAAAAATCTAGTGTAGAGGTTAGACTCATTGAAATACAATATTTAAAAACAAAAACACACAAAAAAATTAGAAATGTGTATGAAGTTTGGTTTAAAAATAGGGTTTCTCTCTCTCACTCTCTCTTTTTTTTTTGGCAAGGTTATAGTGAAATGAAAATGAAAATTAAGAAATAATAGAGGAGTGTTAGAGGACTTTAAAAGGAAATAGAAGAGAAAAACAAGAAAAAGAAAAAAAAATTTTTTTCCCTAATTAAAAAAAAGTAAAAATACATGAAAATGAAAGATGAGGAGTAATGGGGGAGTAATGGGGAATTTTAAAAGAAAATAAAAGAGAAAAAATAAAAAATTTAAAAAAAAAGGGAAAGAAAATTTTTTTTTCCTAATTAAAAAAATGTAAAAATATATGAAGATGAAAGATCAGGAGTAATGGGGGAATAATAGGGAATTTTAAAAGAAAATAAAAGAGTAAAAATGAAAAGTAAAAAAAAAAAAAAGGAAAGAAAAAAATTTTTTTTTTTCTCTAATTAAAAAAAAGTAAAAATATATGAAAATGAAAGATGAGGAGTAATGGGGAAGTAATAGGGTGCTTTAGAAGAAAATAAAAGAGAAAAAATGAAAAATAAAAAGGGAAGAGAAAAAAATTTTTTTTTCTTTCCTAATTAAAAAAATTGTATAAATATATGAAAATGAAAGTTGAGGAGTAATGAGGGAGTAATAGGGAATTTTAAAAGAAAATAAAAGAGAAAAAATAAAACAAAAAAAAAACAAAACAAAAAAAAAAAAAAAAAAAAAAAAAATTTTTTTAATAAATTAAAAAAAATAGATATATATCTAGGAATTCCTCTGGAGTTGTTGCGGTCAGTGTAGGTTCAGTTCAATTTCAGATAGCTCCTCTTTCCAGCTTACACTTCTAGATATCTATAGGCTCCTTCCGGTGTAGTCGGTGTTACCTTCAGGGATTTTAATCTGTTGCACCGGTCCTTTCTGAAGCAGTTC
Organism: Odocoileus hemionus; assembly: GCA_020976825.1. NCBI lineage: Eukaryota > Metazoa > Chordata > Mammalia > Artiodactyla > Cervidae > Odocoileus > Odocoileus hemionus. The sequence goes on along the minus strand of JAJLRB010000416.1, from coordinate 52,778 downwards.
CCTTTGTTTATTTTGGCTTCTCTTACGTGTCTAATTTCCGCCCTGACACAGGCGGGCGGAGGTGATCTCTTATTTAGGTTCGCTAGTTCAGTTTAGTCCTGCTACGGGGAGGGTGGGGTGCTGCAGACAGACACTGCTCTGTGTAGCTAGCACTCACCGGCCACACTGGGTTTGCCCCGCTCACGGGTGTCTGTGCTTTCTCCGTCTACACTGCTCAGGCTCCCGGCTGCTCTATATGGAGCGGGCCCTGCGTTGAGTGCGGTTGCAGTTTTCGGGTACTCCACAAAAGCGCGGATTCGGTTGCGCCTGCGTTTTGTGCCTTTCCTGGCCTGAGCGGTTCAAGCAGCCAGAGGCTTGCGCGCCCTCTCTCCGGGTACGGCGTGGTTTTCCCCTCCGCAGCCCCAGCGCGCGCTGCCAGTCGGGTCTCAGGAAGTCTTTAGATAGGAACCCGGAGGCCTGTTTGCAGTGTGGGAGGGGGTGGCTTCTCAGGGGCTGAGTTTGCCCTTTTCCCCTCCCCCCTGCCTCCTACCTCCAGCGGGGACTGGCCGGCTCTTTTCAGGACTTTCTCAGTCTCTTTGTTTCGCGAACCGCAGGCAGTGTGTTCCGGCCGGTTAATTTTGTCCCACCGTTTAAAAAAAGCTCCCTCCGATTGCTCTCAGGGTCTTCAGGCCGGTCCTTACCCTAAGCAATGCCGCCCCTCTCCTCTCCGCTCTGCCCCCCCGCTTGTTGCTGGCGGGTGCGGGCGTCTGGGGTACTTTTCTGCTGGGAGTTGCTTTTAGGCACGTAATCTGTGGGCCTTGTTTAATTTTTCCTCCCAGTTAGATTGCCGAAAACTTCCCCCAGTCCCGCCAGTGCGAGGGCTTCCTGGTGATTGGAAACTTCCTCTATTAAGACTCCCTTCCCGGACGGGTCACCGTCCGTAGCTCTTTTGTCTCCCTTTTTATCTTTTATATTTTCTCCTACCTCCCTTTGAAGACAATGGGCTGCTTTTCTGGGCGCCTGATGTCCTCTGCTAGCGATCAGAAGTTGTTTCGTGAAATTTGCTCAGCGTTCAAATGTTCTTTCGATGAATTTGTAGGGGAGAAAGTGTTCTCCCCATCCTATTCCTCCGCCATCTTGGCTCCTCCCTACTATGTGAAATATTTTAGCCATATATTCCATAAACTATTTATCATGTCTGTTTTACCTTTGCTAGAATGTCTTCTAAGATCATACAGTGTGTAGCACTTGAGGCTGGATTCCTTCACTTAGTAATGTAAGTGTTTGATTCATGCTTTTCTTTATTTTTTTTATAAATTGTTCTGTGGTTCATTCCTATATATCTCTGAATGCAATTTTATTGCATTAGATGAAAGGAAAGATAATTTCCCCCCTAGCCTCAATGTTCTTCATTGAGATGTTCATAATGAAAGGGAGATGGATTGGAGAAAAACAATCAAAAGTATAATATATGCTATGCATACCTCCTATATATTTGAAAGATACCTGGGAAAACAGTCACGTTCTGAAATGGTCCAAGACTTTACCTTAAATGCTGTCATCAGCTAAGAATGAGAGAAGGAGGTTAGGGAATGGAAGAAGCTATTTTAGGGAGATTATTAGGTGAAGCACAGTAAACAAAGGCATGGTGGTATGCAGATTAACTTCCAGGTCCATTCCATAGACCTTCTTGATATTTAGTCAAGTCATTTAGTGAAATCAATTCAGTCTCGATACTTAGTCCATTCTTGATATTTAGACATCCTCTATTTCCTGGTCCAGACAGGACACATTCTTAAAGATGGAGATATCCTTAATAAATGTAAATCTACTTCACAAAATGGCATTTTGAATTGGTTTTCAAAGATCCTCCTGGAGCGGCTGTTTTTTTTTTTTTTTTTTTTAATCAGTTCACAATAACCCTTTGGTCAAATGGGCATATTTTGGGTGTGCTGTTTTGTGCTCCCCTTGAAATGTGCATTCAGGAGAGGAGTGTCACCCTGGAGACTGTTGATATGTGACCCCATGGAGAGGGACTGGGGTGGTCACCCTGGAGAATGTGGATATGTGACCCCAGGGAATGGTCAGAAGGAAGTCACCCTGGAGACTGTGGAATTTTTTACAGTGAGACCAGTTGCAAGGCTTGGGAAGGGGTCACCGTGGAGACTGTGGACGTGTGACTCCAGGTACAGTGTCTGGGAGGGATCACCCAGGGGACTGTAGATATGTGATCCTAGATATAGGGTTTTGGGAGAGTGTCACCCTGCAGACTGTGAACATGTGACCCCAGGTGCATGGTCCAGTGTGTTGTGGTCACCCTGTAGAGTGTGGAAGTGTGACGCCAGGTACTGGGTCTGGGAAGTGGGGTCATCCTGGAGATGTGCACATGTGATTCCAGACACAGGATATTTCAGGTGGAGTCACCTTGGAAATTGGATGAGTGAGCCCAGGTGCAGGGTGTGGGGTGAGGTTACTCTGGAGACTGTGGATGAGTGACAAATGTGCAGGGTTAGGGGATGGGGTCACTTTGGAGACTGTGGACATGTGGCCCCAGGTGTACTGTTTGGGATGGACATCACCCTGGAGACTAGACATGTGACCATTGGTACAGGGTCAGAATGGGGTTACCCTGGACACTTGGATATCAAATCCCAGGTACAGGGTCTGGGATGGGAATGACCCAGGAGACTCTGGACATGTGACCTCAGGTACGGTGTATGGAGGGGTCACTCTGGAGATAGCAGAATTTTAACAGTAGGCAAAGGGTCTTCAAGTGGTGTCACCATGGAGAATGTGGACGTGTGAGCCCAGGTGCAGTGTGTGAAATGGAGTTCACCCTGGAGACTGTGGACATGTGAATCCAGCTACAGGGTAGGGGAGGGCGGTCATCCTGCAGATTGTGGACGTGTGACAACAAGTACAGGGTCTGGCTGGGAGGGGTCACCCTGGAAACTGTGGACAACTCACCTCAGGTACAGATTATGAGAGGTGCGGTCACACTGGAAACTGAGTACATGTAATCCTGATTACACAGTCTGGGAAGGGGTAACACTGGAGCCTGTGGACCTGTGACCACAGGTTCGGTGTCTGGGAAGTGACATCCCACAGGAGACTGTGGACATGTGACCCCAGGTGCAGAGTCCGAGAGGGAGTCACCCTGGAGACTGGATGTGTGACCCCAGGTACAGGCTCTTGAGAGTGGGGAAACCCTGGAGACTGTAGACATGTACCCTCAGGTACAGGATTTTGGATGAGTCATTCTGGAGACTGTGGATATGTGACTCCAGGGTGAGTATCTGAGAGGGGCTCACCTTGGAGACTGTATGTGTGACTCCAGGTACAGGGTCTGAGATGTGCGGACAGCCTGGAGACAGGCCAAGTAAACTGAGGTACAAAGTTTGGTGAGGTGGGGTCACACTGGAGACTGTGGATGTGTAACCACAGCTGTAAGGTCTAGAAGGGGTGTCACCCTGGAATCTATGGATGTGTGACCCTAGGTGGAACAGGGGAGTCACACTGGAGACTGTGGCCACATGACCCCAGGTGCACAGCCTGAGACATGGGGTCACACTGGACACTGTGGATGTGTGATACCAGGTACAAGAAATGGGAGTGCTGTTAACCTGGAGAATTTTGACGTGTGAGACCAGGTGCATGAACTGGGAGGGGTTACCACTTGGTGAACATGACCATGTGACCCCCGCTTCAGGGTCTGTGAAGGGTGTCACTCTGGAGGTGATCTCGAGATGATTTGGGGTATACAGAGCTTTTTGCGAGTTACTCTGCTGAATTTGGTGCTCCTCTAGACATGGGACGGTGTTCTTGGGAAATCTCTGGAGTTGCCTAAAGGAACTCAAGCCACTTGTCATGTTTGATGGGGAATGCAGGATGGCTCTGGAGCCAAAGCATGGGAATCGGGCCTCATGTCAAGTTGATCTGGGGTACACAGAGCTCTTTTGTGTTGCTGCGGAGACCTCAGGATGAATCTAGACTAGTAAATGTTTCTTGGGGACTCTGGAGTTCCATGAAGGAAGTCAAGGCTCCTTTCATGTTTGATGGGGAACACGGACTTGCTCTGCAATCAAAGTAGGGGAATTGGGAGTCATCTCGCGGCGAGGGGGAAGACTCATGGTTTTTCTTGAGTTGCGGCGGGAACCTGAGGTATGTTCTCAATTTACGGCGGGGATGGCCCTTCAAAACTCGTGTTGGTTCTGCGACGTCAGGACAACTGTCTAGTTGTCAGGGACACCTCGGGATACTCCTTGAGGCTTGGCAGGGCAATAGGGTCACCTGTCGAGTTGAGGCGGGAGACACAGCCTACCTTCCCAGTTGCCAAAGGGATTTTGGGATTCCTATCAATTTTCAAGAGGAGTTAGGCATCCTGTTCTTTTGAAGCATTGAACTCAGCGTGCCTCTCAAATTTACAAAGGGATGTGAGGCCACCTGTCGAGATGAGGCGGGGAACTAGGGCTTTCTCTAGGGTCTCCACAGGGGATTCAGACATCTCTTCATCTTGTGAGATGAAAGACGAGCCTGCATTCAAGCCACTGCAGGGAAATCAGGCCTTATGTCAACTCAGACCCTCTCGGTGTCCATTCCACTTGAGCCAGTAAACTCAGGGTCCCTCTCACATACCCGTACCTGAGATAACCCTTTGGTGAGTTGCTTGTGTAAAGTTAGCATTCCTCTGGATTTGAAGCCAGGGAATCAGCTCTCATCTCGAGATAATTTGTGGTACATGCAGCTTTTCTCTAGTTGCTGTGCTATACTTGGTGTTCCTCTAGAATTGAGACGGTGTTCTCCAGGAATGTCTGGAGTTGCCTAAAGGAAGTAAAGCCACTTGTCATGTTTGATGGGGAACGCAACATGACTCTGGAGCCAATGCAGGGGAATCCAGCCTCATCTCGAGGCGAGGAGTATGTCTCATGGCTTTTTTGAGTTCAGCGGGAACCAGGGGTATATTCTCGAATTAAGACGGGGATGGCCCTTCAAAACTCGTGTCTCTTGAGCGACGTCAGGACTCCAGGCGAGTTGCGAGGGACAGCTCGGGATTTTCCTCAAGGCTTGGCAGTGCAATAGGGACGCCTCTCGGGGTGAGTCGGAAGACCAAGGTTGCTTTTCCAGTTGCCACAGGGATATTGGGATTCCTATCAATTTTCAAGGGGAGTCAAGCATAGTCCCCTTTGAAGCATTGCACTCTGCATTCCTTTCGAGTTGTCAAAGGGATGTGAGGCCCCCTGTCGAGATTTGGCAAAGAAATAGGTCTTTCTCTAGGATCTCCACAGGGCATTCAGACAACCCTTCATCTTGTGACATGAAAGACGAGGGTGCATTCATGTCACTGCAGGGAAATCTGGCCTTATTTCGAGTCAGGGCATCTCCGGGTCCATTCCACTTGAGGCAGCAAACTCAGGGTCCCTCTCACATACCTGTAGCTAAGAGAAGCCTCCTCTTGAGGTGCTTGCGGAAATTTGGCCTTCGTATTGAGTAGAAGCTAGGAAATCAGCTGTCATCTCGAGATGATTTGGGGTACACAGAGCTTTTCTGTAGTTACTGTGCTATACTTGGTGTTCCTCTAGACTTGGGACAGTGTTCTTGGGGAATCTCTGGAGTTGCCTAAAGGAAGTCAAGCCTCTTGTCATGTTTGGTCTGGAACGCGGGATGGCTCTGGAGCCAGTGCAGGGGAATTAGGCCTCATCTCGAGTTGATTTGGGATACATAGAGTTCTTTCGTGTTGCTGCGGTGATCCCAGGATCCCTCTAATGTTGTGAAAATGTTCTTGGGGACATTATCAAATTCCTTAAAGAAGTCAAGTCTCCTTTCCTGTTTGACGGGGAACACGGAATTACTCTGCAAGCAATGTAGGGGAATCGGGCCTCATCTCACGGCAAGGGAGATGTCTCATGGCTTCTCTCGAGTTTCAGTGGGAACCTGGGGTACATTCTCGAGTTACGACCTTGATGGCCCTTGGAAACTCGTGTTGGTTCAGCGGCGTCAGGACGCCTGTCTAGTTGCCAGGGACACCTTGGGATTCTCCTCGAGGCTTGGCAGAGCAATAGGGAAGCTTCTCGAGGTGAGGCGGGAGACGCAGGCTCCCGTCCCAATTGCCATGGGGATATTGGGATTCCTATCAATTTTCAAGAGTCAGGCATCATGTCCTTTTGAATCATTGAACTCCGTGTTCCTCTCGAGTTCTCAAAGGGAAGTGAGGCCTCCTGTAGAGATTAGGCGGGGAACTAGCACTTTTTCTAGTGTCTCCAGTGGGGATTCAGAAATCCCTTCATCTTGGGAAATGAAAGACGAGCCTGCATTCAAGTCACTGCAGGGAAATCCGGCCTTATTTCGAGTCAGGGCATCTCGGTGTCTATTGTACTTGAGGAAGCAAACTCAGGGTCCCTCTCACATACATTTAGCTGAGATAAGCCTTCTGTTGAGTTCCTTGTGTAAAGTTAGCATTCCTCTGGAGTCGAAGCCAGGGAATCAGCTCTCATCTCGAGATGATTTGTGATACACAGAGCTTTTCTCCAGTTGCGGTGCTGTACTTGGTGTTACTCTAGAATTGGGACAGTGTTCTCCGGGAATCTCTGGCGTTGCCTAAAGGAAGTCAAGCCACTTGTCATATCTGATGGGGAAGGCGGGATGTCTCTGGAGCCAAAGCAGGGGAATAGGGCCTCATCTCGAGTTGATTTGGGGTACACGGATCTCTTTCTTGTTTCTACGGTGACTTCACTATCCCTCTATATTTGTGACAGTGTTCTTTGGGACTCTGGATTTCCATCAAGGAAGTCAAGGCTCCTTTCTGCTTTGATGTGGAACATGGAATAGCTCTGCACGCAGTGCAGGGGAAACAGACCTTATCTCAATTTTATTTGCGGTTCACGGAGCTCTTTCATGTTGCTACGGTGACATCAGGGTCCCTCTAGACTTGTGACAATGTTCTTGCCTACTCTCTGGAGTTCCATCAAGGAACTCAAGGCACCTTTCATGTTTGATGTGGAACATGGAATGCCTCTGTACGCAATCCTGGGGAATCGGGCCTCCTCTCCTGGTGAGGGGGTAGTCTCATGGTTTTTCACAGGTTGTGGCAAGAACCTGGGGTATAATCTCGAGTTACGATGGGGATGGTCCTTCAAAACTAGTGTTTGTTCAGTGACGTCAGGGCTCCTGTCTAGTTGTGAGGGACACTTCAGAATTCTCCTCCAGGCTTGGTAGGGCAATAGGGAGGCCTCTCGAGGTGAGGCGGGAAATCCAGTGTAACTTTCAAGTTGCCACAGTTATATTGGGATTCCTCTCAATTTTCAAAAGGAGTCAGGCATTATCTCCTTTTGTAGCATTGAACTCTGCGTTACTCTCGAGATGTCAAATGGACGTGAGGCCTCCTGTCCAGATGAGGCTGGGAACTAGGGCTTTCTCTAGGGTCTCCACTGGGGATTCAGACATCCCTTTATCTTGGGAAATGTTAGACTAGCTTGCATTCAAGTCACTGCAGGGATATCCAGGCGATATTACGAGTCAGGGCATCTCGGTGTCCATTCCGCTTGAGGCAGCAAATTCAGAGTCCCACTCACATACCTATAGCTGAGAAAACATACTGTAGGTGCTTGTGAAAAGTTGGCATTCCTCTTGAGTCCAATCCAGGGAATCAGCTCTCATCTCGAGATGATTTGTCTTCCACAGAGTTTTCTCGAGTTGCTGTGCTGAACTGGGTGTTCCTGTAGAGTTGGGACGGTGTTCCTGGGTTATCTCGGAGTTGATTAAGGAAAGACAAGCCACTTGTTGAGTTTGAAATTGACGGCGGAATGGCTCTGGATCTAATGCAGGGGATTCAGGCCTCATCTCGAGATGATAAGAGGGTACACGGAATGATTACATGCTGCTGTTGTGACTTCTGGGTCCCTCAATACTTGTGTCAGTGTTCTTGGGGACTCTCTGGAGTTCCATTAAGGAAGTCAAGGCTCCTTTCTTTTTGACAAGAAACACGAAACTACTCTACAGTCTATGAATGGGAATAGAACCTCTTCTCAGAGCGCAGGGAAGTTTCATGGGTTTTCTCGAGTTGCAGCAGGAACCTTGGGAATATTCTCGAGTTAAGATGGGGATGGCCCTTCAAAACTCGCGTTTGTTCAGTGACGTCAGGACTCCTGTCTAGTTGCTTGGGACACGTTGGTATTCTCCTCGACGCTTGGCAAGGCATTAGGGACGCGTGTCGAGGTGAGGCGTGAGACCCAGGTTCCCTTTCCAGTTGCCACAGGGATATTGGAATTCCTGTCAATTTTCAAGCAGACTCAGGCATCGTTTCCTTTTGAAACATTGAACTCATTGAACTCGGGGTTCCTTTCGCGTTGTCAAAGGGATGTGAGGCATCCCGTCGAGATGAGGCGGTGAACTAGGGCTTTTTCTAGGGTCTCCACAGTGGCTTCAGACATCCATTCATCTTGTGAGATGAAAGACGAGCCTGCATTCAAGTCACTGCAGGGAATTCTGGCCTTATTTCGAGTCAGGGCACCTCGGTGTGCCTTCTTCTTGAGGCAGCAAACTCAGATTCCCCCTCACATACCTACTGCTGAGAGATGCCTCATCTTAAAGTGCTTGTGGAATGTTTTCATTCCTCTTGAGATGATGCCAGGGAATCCGCTCTCATCTTGAGATGATTTGGGGTACACGGAGCTTTTCTCGAGTTGGGGTGCTGAACTTGGTGTTCTTCTAGACTTTGGCTGTTGTTTTCGGGGAATCTCTGGAGTTGCCTAAAGGAAGTGAAGCCCCTTGTCGTGTTTGATGGGGAATGTGGGATGGCACTGGAGCCAATGCAGTGTAATCGGGCCTCATCTTGAGTTGATTTCGGGTACGCAGATCTCTTTCGTGTGGCTGCGGTGACCTAAGGGCGCCTATAGACTTGTGACAGTGTTCTTCGGGATTCTCTGGTGTTCCATCCAGGAAGTCCGGGCTCCTTTGGTGTTTGATGTGGAACACGGATTTGCTCTGCATGCATTGCAGGGGAATGGAGCCTCATCCTTGTCGAGGGGGAGTCTCATGGTTTTTCTTGAGTTGTTGTGTCAAACTGGTGTATATTCCTGAGTCAGAATGGGGATGGTCCTTCAAAACTCGTGTTTGTTCAGCGACGTCAGCACACCTTTCTAGTTGTGAGGGACACATCAGAATTCTGCTCGAGGCTTGGCATGGCAATAGGCACTCCTCTTGAGGTGAGGAGGGAGTCCCAGGTTTCCTTTCCAGGTGCCACAGGGATATTGGGATTCCTATCAATTTTCAAGAGGAATCGGGCATCATGTTCTTTTGAAGTATTGAAATCCGCATTCCTTTTGAGTTGTCAAAGGGATGTGAGGCCTCTTGTCCAGATGAGGCGGGAACTAGGGCTTTCTCAAGGGTCTCCACAGGGGATTCAGACATCCCTTCATCTTGTGAGATGAAAGACGAGCCTGCATTCAAGTCAGTCCAGGGAAATCCGGCCATATTTCGAGTCAGGTCATCTCGGTGTCCATTTCCACTTGAGGCAGCAAACTCCGGGTCCCTCTTACATACTTATAGCTCAGAGAAGACTCCTCTTGAGGTGCTTATGAAAAGCTGGCATTCCTCTTTTGTCAAAGCCAGGGAATCTGCTCTCTTCTCGAGATGATTTGGGGTACATGGAACTTTTCTCGATTTGGTGTGCTGAACTTGGTGTTCTTCTAGACTTTGGCTGTTGTTTTTGGGGAATCTCTGGAGTTGCCCAAAGGAAGTCAAGCCACTTGTCTTGTTTGATGGGAAATGTGGGATGGCTCTGCAGCCAATGCAGGAGAATCTGGACTCATTTCGAGTTGAACTGGGGAACACGGAGCTCTTATATGTTGCAGCGGTGACGTCAAGTTCTCTCTATACTTGTGACAGTGTTCTTGAGGTCTCTCTGGAGTTCCATCCAGGAAGTCCAGGCTCCTTTCGTGTTTGATGTGGAACACGGAATTGCTCTGCATATAATGCAGGGGAATCGGACCTCATCTGGCGGCGAGGGGGAAGTCTCGCCATTTTTCTCGAGTTGCGGCGGGAACCTGGGGTATATTCTCGAGTTAGGACTTCGATGGCCCTTCAAAATTCGAGTTTGTTCAGCGAAGTCAGGACTCATGTCTAGTTGCGAGGGACACCTCAAGATTCTCATCGAGGCTTGGCAGGGCAATAGGGATGCCTCTTTAGGTGAAACTTGAGACCCAGGGTCCCTTTCAGTTCCCACAGTGATTGTCGGATTCCTATCAATTTTTAAGAGGAGTCAGGCTTGTTGTGTTTTTGAGGCATTGAACTCCAAGTTCCTCTCGAATTTTCAGGGGGATGTGAGGCCTCCTGTCGAGATGAGGCGGGGAACTAGGGCTTTCTCTAAAGTCTCCACAGGGCATTCACACATCCCTTCATCTTGGAAGATGAAAGACTAGCCTGCATTCAAGTCACTGGAGGGAAATCCGGCCATATTTCGAGTCACGCCATCTCGGTGTTCATTCCACTTGAGGCAGCAAAACTCAGGGTCCCTCTCACATACCTATAGCTAAGAGAGGCCTCCTGTTCAGGTGCTTGTGGAAAGTTGCATTCCTCTTGAGTCAAAGACAGGGAATCAGCTCTCATCTCGAGATAATTTGGGGTACCCAGAACTTTTCTTGTGTTGGTGTGCTGAACTTGGTGTTCCTCTGGACTATATTTTACTTTTCTATAGCAACCATGAGATATCTTAGATGTTAACATTTTATAGATCATTGAAAATATTTATCAAATCATATTATATTGTATATACATCCATTACAGTACAAATATATATCTATATTCATTAACAGCTCAAAATCTCTTTAGCTCTTCTGCAAGAAAATCCCCTTGTAAGAGTAAGCCAATGTTCAGCAATTAACCCTTTAAAATCCTAATTCATTTAGAAATGACCCAAACATTCAACAAAATTCTACTACTTAGTTCAGCAGAACTCGAGCAAAATAAGTCACTCTGATTAAAAGAGACCACTGCAGATTATAGAGAATAGATCATTTTATCAAAAATAGAATTTTTTAATAGAACTTATCTAAAATTATTCATCTCATCGGTTACTTTTTTTTTGACAATCGTATCTTACCCCAAACTAAGGCATAAAAAAATGTATTATATAATGTTGATGACTCAAGACATGTCCCTACTAGATTAACAAATAATTATATTGAAATCACATTCACAATTAAATAAACATTATACCCAACATTGAACACCCTTCAGTTCAAGTAAAGCTGAATCCAAATAGAGCCCATTAACTCCACACTATCTAAAAACAAAAACATACATTGAGACATAGATAATTTTAGATACATAGACATAGTTCCCTTTATGAAATACAAAATATCTTTTTGTTTTATTTGTTTATTTTGAGCTCAACCAATTTGCTCATTGCTGGAGTCCTAGATAGAGTAGGCTGTGTATCCAAAGGACTTGATAAGAGTTAAGTTAAGGTTTTTTCTTAGGCCTATTTTTGTTTCCCAAGCAGAACTGGAGTTCAGAAAAAAAAAAAAAAAAAAACATTTTTAACAAGTTAACCTTTCCTTTACTACACGTGCATCAAGTACCGGTTTTGCAATTTCAATAAAGATTTTTTTTCATCAGTTTTCATTGGAGTCTAAAGAATATCCTAGCAATTCGCTGTCAAAAATATCCTTTCTCCTTTTTGTAACTATAGTATATTATTAATGATATATGCATGAGGGAAATTTTGTCACATAGGACGTAAAGCCTTGGCTACAAAATTTTGACAAATGCTAGGACTATTATGGAGACGGCAATGGAACCCTATTTCAGTATTCTTGTCTGGAGAATCTCAGGGATAGGGGAGCCTGGTGGGCTGACATCTATCAGATAACATAGATTAGGACACGACTGGAGTGACTTAGCAGCAAGAGTAGCAAGACTTTTAAGCATAACTTGATGTTACATAATCTACTGAAATCTTTTATGAGGCCCAATATGATTAGGATAAGGGAGAGAGAAACTTAGTCTCTCCCGGTCTAAAGGGTGTAAACGCATATTAAAAAATTAATCTTATGAATCAGTAATAATAATGTGCCAATTTTGTGGAATAGTAATGGGATCACTGGTTACAATGTAGCACCATGTTTCAAAGAGGAATTAACTTTTTTAACCTCTGTTAAGAAACACCATTTGTTATATTTCCTTTGTATAACAGAAATAGGAGAGTTCCAAAAAGAGCAAGATTCTTCAATATGTTTCCTTTTTAATTGTGTGTTTATAAGTTCTTTAGTAGCTTGTAATTTTTCTTTCGTAAGGGGCCATTGCTTTGTCTAAATAGGGTCATAAATTTTCTCAGTTATTTTAATAACTGTTTTGTTTGTAAAATGAGCAGTGGCCCCTAGGAAAAGTGTGGAATGCATATCTGAGTTTGCCATTGCATAAATAAGTCCTTTCCTATTGCATTAAGGGGTGCATCTATCACAGGCCTTAATGTCGTAGGTTGGCCTTTTGGTCTATCATATGTGAAGATTTGAATATTTTGATAAATTTATTGTACTTTGGCTTGAGAATTTCCTGCAATTTAACAAGAGTCCTTTTGTATAGGTCAGGATTTGGGCCAAAATAGTTTGAAAATGATAATATTAGACACAGTGCTGAAGGGTCCAGAAAATCTTTTACCATTAATTTTGATATTTATATTTGGTCGGATATATTTAAATAACAATGATGTCCATAAGGATTGTTTTTGTTCTGTATTACCAAGTCTGCCTCTCCGTACATTAGTAGAGAAGTTAATAGAAGTGTAAGGCAAAAGAAGTAATTGAGCAATTTTGTCACCCCTTGTGAATTGTCATAGAATGTGAGCTGACATCATAATTTGAATTTCACCTTTATAATTGGAATCAATTATTCCACGCCGAACAGTAATTCCTTTAGAAGCGAAATTAGATCGGCCCTGTAAAAGCCTGAAGGGTTGTGGGGGCAGGGGTCCAAAAACTCCAGTAGGTACTCTAGAAGGGACTGCTTAAGGGCAAAGAAAAAAATCATATAAGGCTGATATATTAATGGCAGCACTGCTGGACATTGAGGGTTTGAGGGAAAAGAGAATTTGCCCCTCTTTTTTCTTGTAGTGGACCTGGGAGGTCCCCTCTTTGGAGTTTCTTGGAAAAGGTTTTCCTTCAATATCAAATTTAAATTTACTGTCTTTGGCCCAGTGCATTCCTCTGTGGAAGAAAGGGCAAATTTTTGGAGGCTTTTTATTAGCCTACTTAGGGCAGTCCCTTTTAAAACGGTTTTTATCTCCACATGTAAAGCATCCTTCATTTCTCTTTTTAAAAGGTTGTATCATCGTTTCAGCTAGTATTTGCATTTTTAAATTTTTTGATCCTAGATTGTGACAAGCCTTTAAATAATCAATAATAATCCTAGTCTGACAAATTACAGCTATAAGCTAGCTCTTTGATATTTCTGATATGCATTCTCATAAGCAAGTAACTTCTCTAGCTGTTTTTTTGGTTTCTTCTCTGATTACAGTATGGGAAATAGCAGCTTCTAATCTAGCTTAAAAATAAATGTAACTTTTCATTAGGTTCTAACAAAGAGACTTTTGTTGTTGCAACTGTTGGCAGAGGAGAAGAATTTGGAGTAGCCAGGGCAGGGCTAGCAAGAAAATTTTTAGATATTTTTTATTGTTTTAATTGAGCCTTTTGTAAAGTTTAATCATTTAATTTATATGTATATAATAAGTGTTTTGTCTGTTGCTGAATATTGGAAGGGCTAGAATATATCTTCAAATTGCAGAATTACAGCTTTAATAAGAGCACATAGGTGCAAGAGATCAATTGGAATAATTTTTCCTTGTTTGGTTGCTCATTTAACATTTTCTTTGACCCAGAGCCAAATTTATAAGTCAAAACTGCATTTATCAGGATACCAAGGATTATGTTCAACTACTGTTTGAAGGCAAGCGTGAAACTAGAAGTCCCTGAAATGTAAAGAAGTTTTGAAATAAAGTAGAAAAAGAGTGGAGCTGGCCAGCCTTTTAACCCATGCCTTAGTATTTACAAACCTCAGTAGGTCCATGAGTTACTCCACCCGATATACCACGTATACCAGTGTCCCTGTTCTTTGGCCACATTTGCTGGGGTCCTTTAATGGACCAGAACCTTGTAGTTAGGATTTGGCAATCAGAAAGTAAAAGAGAGAAGGAGGCTATATATCCCTTGGTTTACACAGAGGACCAATATTGTCCTTGATAGAGGGCGTGCATCGCTCACAAAGATACCAGGCACCCTCTCAAGGGGGTCTTAGAAGCCCGGGCAGAAAAGTGATAATGACGGGTCTCCACACTCCAGAGAGTCAGCCAGAAAAAGATAGAGAGAGAGAGATAAAGAGAAAGAGAGACAAAAAAAAGACCCAGGGACCTAAGCTCTAATGGAGCTAAGGTGCTTTAATGATTTTTCTATGAGTATATACAGGCTGCAGTACAAGAAAATTCTTTCGGGAATGATAGAGTTCAGCAAACCAAACAAACTGCAAAGGTTACCAAGGGAACAAGGAGTAATGTTAGTCACAAGGTCAGGAAACAATACATTTCTCAAGAAAGGGGAAGGGGACTAAGCAGTTTTGTCTTAAAGAGTTGCTCTGCTGAACTTGGTGTTCCTCTGGACTTTGGACGGTGTTCTCGTGGATTCTCTGTTGTTGTTTAAAGGAAGTCAAGCCACTTCTCGTGTTGGATGGGGAATTCGGGATGGCTCTGGAGCACATGCAGGGGAAGCTGGACTCATCTCGAGTTGATTTGCAGAACACGGAGCCATTTGTGCGGTGACATCAGTGTCCCTCTAGACTTGTGACAGTGTTCTTGGGGACTCTCTGAATTTCCACCCAGGAAGTCCAGACTCCTTTCATGTTTGATAGGGAACACGGAATTGCTCTGCATGCAATGCAGGCGGATCAGGCCTCATCTGGCAGCGAGGGGGAAGTCTCGTGGTTTTTCTCGAGTTGCAGCGGGAACCTCGGGTATATTCTCGAGTTAGGGCGTCAATGGCCCTTCAAAACTCGTGATTATTCAGCGATGTCAGGACTCATGTCGAGTTACCAGGGGCACATCAGAATTCTCCTCGAGGCTTGGCAGGGCAATCGGGACGTCTCTTTAGTTGAGACTTGGGACCAAGTTTCCCTTTCCAGGTGCAACAGGGATATTGGTATCCCTATCAATTTTCAATAGAATTCAGGCATCGTCTCCTTTGGAGCATTGAATTCCAAGTTCCTCTCGAATTTTCAAAGTGATGTGTGGCCTCCTGTCAAGATGAGGGGGGGGGGGGACTAGGGCTTTCTCTAAAGTCTCCACAGGGTTTCAGACATCCCTTCACCTTGTGAAATGAAAGACGATCCTGCATTCAAATCACTGCAGGGAAACCTGCCTTATTTCAAGTCAGGGCATCTCGGTGTCCATTCCACTTGGGGCAGCAAACTCAGGGTCTCTCTTACATTCCTATAGCTCAGAAACTCCTCGTCTTGAGGTACTGTAGAAAGTTGGCATTCATATGAGTCGAACCCATGGAATCATCTCTACTCTCGAGATGATTTGTGGTACACGGAGCTTTTCTCGAGTTGCTGTGCTGAACTTGGTGTTCCTCTAGAGTTGGGATGGTGTTCCCGGGTTATCTCTGGAGTTGATTAAGGAAAGACAAGCCACTTGTGTTTGATGTTGACGGCCGAATGGCTCTGGATCTAATGCAGGGGATTCAGGCCTCATCTCGAGATGATTTGAGGGTACATGGAATGCTTTCATGCCGCTGTTGTGACTTCAGGGTCCCTCTATACCTGTGTCAGTGTTCTTTGGGACTCTCTGGAGTTCCATCAAGGAAGTCAAGGCCCTTTCTTTTTTACGAGAAACACGAAATTACTCTTCAGTCTATGAATGGGAATCGAGCCTCTTCTCACAGCGTGGGGAAGTTTCATGGTTTTTCTCGAGTTGCAGCAGGAACCTTGGGAATATTCTCGAGTTAAGATGGGGATGGCCCTTCAAAACTCGGGTTTGTTCAGTGACGTCAGGACTCCTGTCTAGTTGCTTGGGACACCTCGGTACTCTCGTCGACGCTTGGCAGGGCATTAGGGACGCCTCTCGAGTTGAGGCGTGAGACCCAGGTTCCCTTTCCAGTTGCCACAGTGATATTGGAATTCCTGTCAATTTTCAAGCGGACTCAGGCATCGTCTCCTTTTGAAACATTGAACTCTTTGAACTCTGGGTTCCTTTCGTGTTGTCAAAGGGATGTGAGGCATTCCGTGGAGATGAGGCGGCAAACTAGGGCTTTCTCTAGGGTTTCCACAGTGGCTTCAGACATCCATTCATCTTGTGAGATGAAAGACGAGCCTGCATTGAAGTCACTGCAGGGAAATCCGGCCTTATTTAAAATGAGGGCACCTCGGTGTCCGTTCTTCTTGAGGCAGCAAACTCAGGCTCCCCCTCACATACCTACTGCTGAGAGATACCTCATCTTAAGGTGCTTGTGGAATGCCTTCATTCCTTTTGTGACGATGCCAGGGAATCCGCTCTCATATTGAAATGATATGGGGTACACGGAGCTTTTCTCGAGTTGCGGTGCTGAACTTGGTCTTCTTGTAGAATTTGGCTGTTGTTTTCGGGGAATCTCTGGAGTTGCCTAAAGGAAGTTAAGCCCCTTGTCGTGTTTGATGGGGAATGTGGAATGGCTCTGGAGCCAATGCAGGGCAGTCGGGCCTCATCATGAGTTGATTTCGGGTTCACGGATCTCTTTCACGTTGCTGCGGTGACCTCAGGACCCATATTGACTTGTGACAGTGTTCCTCGGGATTCTCTGTTGTTCCATCCAGGAAGTCCAGGCTTCTTTGTTGTTTGATGTGGAACACGGATTTGCTCTGCATGCATTGCAAGGGAATGGAGCCTCATCTGTTGGCGAGGGGGAAGTCTCATGGTTTCTCTTGAGTTGTTGCGGGAAACTGATGTATATTCCTGAGTCAGGATGGGGATGGCCCATCAAAACTCGTGTTCATTCAGCGATGTCACCACACCTGTCTAGTTGCGAGGGGCACATCAAAATTCTCCTCTAGGCTTCGCATGGCAATAGGCATTCCTCTTGAAGTGAGGAGGGAGTACCAGGGTTCCTTTCCAGGTGCCACAGGGATATTGGGATTTCTATCAATTTTCAAACGGAGTCAGGCATCGTGTTCTTTTGAAGCATTGAAATCCACCTTCCTCTCGAGTTGTCAAAGGCATGTGAGACCTCTTGTCCAGATGAGGCGGGGAACCGGGGCTTTCTCTAATGGCTCCTCTGGGGATTCAGACATCCCTTCATCTTGTGAGATGAAAGACGAGCCTGCATTCAACTCACTTCAGGGAAATCCGACGATATTTCGAGTCAGGGCATCTCGGTGTCCATCCCACTTGAGGCAGCAAACTCCGGGTCCCTCTTACATACTTATAGCTCAGAGAAGACTCCTCTTGAGGTGCTTATGAAAAGCTGGCGTTCCTCTTTTATCAAAGCCAGGGAATCTGCTCTTCTTTCGAGAAGATTTGGGGTACATGGAACTTTTCTCCATTTGATGTGCTAAACTTGATGTTCTTCTAGACTTGAGACGGTGTTCTCAGGGAATCTTTGGAGTTGCCCAAAGGAAGTCAAGCCACATGTCTTGTTTGACGGGGAATGCAGGATGGCTCTGCAGACAATGCAGGAAAATCTGGACTCATCTAGATTTGAATTGGGGAACACGGAGCTCTTTCATATTGATGCTGTGACGTCAGGGTGCCTCTAAACATGGGACAGTGTTCTTGAAGACTCTCTGGAGTTCCATCCAGGAAGTCCAGGCTCCTTTCGTGTTTGATGTGGAACAAGGAATTGCTCTGCACCCAATGCAGGGGAATCGGACCTCATCTGGTGGCAAGGGGGAAGTCTCGCCATTTTTCTTGAATTGCGGCAAGAACCTGGGGTATATTCTCGAGTTAGGACTTGGATGGCCCTTCAAAACTTGAGTTTGTTCAGCGAAGTCAGGACCCATGTCTAGTTACGAGGGACACCTCGAGATTCTCATCGAGGCTTGGCAGGGCAATAGGGATGCCACTTGAGGTGAGATTTGAGACCCAGGGTCCATTTCAGTTCCCACAGTGATTGTCGGATTCCTATCAATTTTTAAGAGGAGTCAGGCTTGTTGTCCTTTTGACTCATTGAACTCCAAGTTCCTCTCGAATTTTTAAGGGGATGTGAGGCCTCCTGTCGAGATAAGGCGGGGAACTAGGGCTTTCTCTAAAGTCTCCACAGGGGATTCACACATCCCTTCATCTTGGGCTTTCTATTAAAAAATCCTTACCAAAACTTTTTTTTATCAAAAAAGGATTTTTGGGCTCTCGAAATTGGGGGTACATAATTTTTTTAAAATAAAACTTTTTTCATTTGGGTTTTGTTTTATTACAACCTGTTCTTTTTTCCCCCAATCTTTCCATCAAAATTTGTAGTTTGAATCAAACCCTTTTGCTACCTTAAAAAATTTTAAGATTCTAATTTTTAACAGAACCACTT
Organism: Odocoileus hemionus; assembly: GCA_020976825.1. Lineage (NCBI taxonomy): Eukaryota > Metazoa > Chordata > Mammalia > Artiodactyla > Cervidae > Odocoileus > Odocoileus hemionus. The sequence continues at coordinate 34,269 of JAJLRB010000416.1, read as the reverse complement.
TTTTATGAAAAAATTCCAACCCAATCGAAGCTTCACTGTAGGGGGGTTTCCCCATTTTTGAGTTCCAAAACTTACTATGACTTACCCCATTTTTGTTAAACTCAGGCACAAAAAACGAGAACCCCTCGATTCCCACTTGCAGCCGAATCTTCTTTGTGGCATCACAGCACTTGATGGATCCACCATAAAAAAATGTTTTTGCCATCTCACCCATTTTTAGGGATTAACCCTGGCCCCAAAGCCAGGATAATTTTCCCCAAACCCCCCCGGGGTTCAACCCCTCTATGAAGAAGACATTCGGTAATGAAGAATCCCCTTTTGTCACCCCCTTTTGTTAACCCAAGAGTTTTTTTAGTTCCCCAAATTTTTATGAAGAACCTCCTGTTTCTGAAAATGCACCTCTTATCTTAAAATTACCACTATATTTGAATATTTGTGAAAGGCATCAGGGGGGCCAACAGGGGTTTTCCCTTGACTTTTTTTTAATAAAAAGTTTTTTTGGGTTGCCGAATTTGGGAAAATTTTACAAATTCAAATTTTAATAAATTTTTACACTTTTGACTTATTAGTTTTTTTGAATAAAAACCCACTGCTTTAAAATTTGTCCCTCTTTTGACACACCCCACTTTTATGACATCTCATCCCTTCCCTGTGACCACAGCCTCTTTACATCACATCCACTTGGTTTAATTTTATACCATTTTTGACAGAAACCCTTTTAGAAAATACAACCATCTATGACCTAAACCTATTTGTACGTGTGTCCCCCCTTTATCATGATATAAAAACCCATGTATGTAGGACACCAATATTATTTATGAAAAAATATCCTATAACGAATCACACCCAGATGAATAAAACCTCTTTTCTGACATCAAATTACTTTATCTCAATCACCCCTTTTTATATCTAGCACACCCGTACCGTGTCATCCAACATTTTATGAAAATTAAAAACCCCATTGTGTTGATCCCACAGCCACAAATTTTTGAATTTAAAAAACTAATAAAAATAATCCACTCTGTTTGTTCACACCACTTATGACATCACACCCCTGTTTTTGTCATAAAACCCAGTTACGGGCATCGCATCCACTTTACTGGGCTTACTGGATTTTGTTTATACCACCCCAGCTTATGTGTGATATAAAAACCCCCTTATTTTAGCATCTAGATTTTTTTGTGACAAAAACCCCACTCTTTATAAACACAAAGTTATTCATGGCAAACCCACCCACCCCCCCCCTTTATGCATACATACACTTACTTGTAAATAAAGCCATGTATTAGAAAGGAACCTATATGTTTAGAACCTACTCAGTAAATTAACCATACTTGTATGAAGGGGCATCCCGTTTCCATTCAGGGGCCACTATTTGGAATTACCCATTTATTCTCCCCCAACACTGTGTGATACTCACAAGTCTTGTCTGTTTTGAACCCCTTCTAATGCCTCACATCCCTGAAAATTCACAACCCCCACTTGTCACCCCACCCAAATGTAAGAATAAAGGGGGCATATGTATGCCATCATGCTACACATGACATCATACCCCACTAATGAAAAAACTCAGTATTTAATCACATGCCTGTTTCAGCAAAAAGCATTTAAAATTTTTTTGAATTTCATTACGTTTTGATACATTTCATTTTAAAATGACATCTTTTAAAATGACCTATCATGAATCAACCCCTTCTTTAGATTATTAATTATTGGCACCCCACAGTTTTATGAAAACAGAACCATTGTGTACTTCACAACACCATTTGTATCCACCCACGTATCTGTGTCAAAAGAAAAAGTATCAATTTTATCAAACCCAGTGTAGTATAATCCCCTCCCCCTTATGTATGAAACATTTAATTCCTATGACACAATCCCTTTTTTCGCATCACACCACTTTATTTTAAAATTTTGTCCATATATCTGCCCTAAAAAGGGTTGTTCGTCCACCGTCTTCGATGATTAAAAACCATTTATATATTTTCACATCCAGTATACTTTTAAAACCTTCATTTTTAACATCACCCCCAATTTTGTTTTTCCCCCCCAACCCGGTATGTTGATATATTTGCATGTAGTGCATCCCTTCTTTTAACGCAAAACATATTTTGTTAAAACCCATTTGGCATGACGCACACCCATATATGGACAGAACCCACTGTATTTTCCCATAAAAATTCATGATATACCCATTTTATGTGCATAACCCCATTAGTGTGATCATTGAATCATAACATCCATTATCCTTAAGTTTCCAACGATTAAAAACCCAAACCCCTTTATATGAACCAACCCAAAAAAAGTAGGGAAATATTCCCTATAATGTAAATCACGCAAAAATCGTTTTATCACCCCGATGTTTGCCCAACGCCCACAATACTTTTTATGACATCCACTTGCTTGTATGCTTTTTGCCTGTAAAAAATCACTTCCTACGTTTGACATCAAACCCCCTTTTTCTAAGCATCACCACATATTTTGACATCTTTTCCACGGGTTCTCTGTACCCCCATTTTGTGTATCCAAAAAGTGTATCTAGAATCCAGATATAGTGAATCTTCTTTGATACAATACTATTCCTAGTTTTGTTACCTCAAACCCACGATCTGTGTCTCCCCCCTTTTCCTCTTATCACCCCCTTTGTTTTTTGAAACCCCCAAACCCTTTTCTTCCAAAAAACACTATTTAAGAAATCAACCACTTTTTTGACATGAACCCATTATTTATGCTCACATGCCTTACTCATGACTTTACCAAAATATCTAAATTTGCTTTCCACTTTATCGTGTATCACAACACTCAAATGATGATTAGACCAACTGAGTTGAATCACACCCTTTTTATGTATGACATTTAGGCACTATAAAACCGCATCCATCTTTTTTTTTAAAACCATTGCGCATCGAATTCCCTCCATTGCATTCGTGGCAACAGATTTATAGATGAGTCCCCAACGGGACAACCAAACTTTGTTTGCCATTAACCCCATTGTATCTGAACTACACCCCTGTATCTGTGTCTCAAAACAGTGTATCAATGATTCCACACCCACTTTTTGGACATTACAACACTTTGTTGCAGCACTTCAGTGAAGACATGACAAAAACCCCTTTATGCATAAGCCTATATGTATGACTTAAGAGTTTTTTTGACATCATATCAATTTTATAATGACACTATGTTTTCATAAAAAGCACGTCTAAAAACTGAATCTCACCCACTATATTTGACATCACTGCCATGTATATGTCATCACCAGAGGACAACGTGTGTTCATGACCTCTGGTCGTGACATCAAAACAAGTTAGTATACCGGACACATATGATTTACACATTCACTGACAACATTCACACTTTATGACATCTGCAGGTTTAGGCATCAAAAACCTGTTTTCTGACACAGACCCCCTTAATGACATAAACCCCCGGTTTATGACATCTCACCCTTCCTTTAAATCACAGCCCCCCTCTGTATTCACTCCATTTGGGGTTTTAAATTTCAATCCACTATATTTGACAGAAAACCCCATTTTATACAAAAACCCTTCTGCGCAAAAACCTCAAAATTTTATCAGTGTGATGCCCCCTTCTTTTGATGTAAAACACACAGTTTGTAGGCCCCAACTTATTGTATAAACAAATAGCGTATAACAAAACCACACCAGCGGGGTGCTAAAGCCTTATTCATGACATCAAATTCTTTTTCTCCATCACCCCTTTTATTCTGACGCAATCCCTGTCCCTGTGTCATCAACACTTTTATCCCAAAAAACCCCATTGTATTTTATACCAAGCCACAAATTCTTTGACTTTTTTGAACTACATATGACATACTCCCTCGTTGATATCCAATCTATGACATCACACCCTGTTCTCAGTCTAACCCGTATTTGCATCGCATAACTTTAGGGGGGATTACTGGTATATTTTTATCACCCCACATTTTTGGTATAAAAACCCCATGTTTGTTTACACTTTGAATAATTTGTGCAAAAACCCATTTTATGACTTTAAAAGCCTGTTTCTGGAACACCCCCCTCTTTCATGACCCCCAACCACTTTTTATACATCCCACTTATTTGGAATCACCCACTGTATTATGACAAACCTTTTGTTTAGACACCTTACTCTTAAAAATACATCCCTTGATATAAGGGGAACACTACCGATCCGATGTCTGGCACATCTATTTTAGGCATTACCCTTTTCGTTTTCCCACACTGTGGTATGACTACACAAGCTCTGTTGTTTGAAACCTTTTTTTAAAAATGAAAAATTTCATTAATTAACACCCCTTTGTCGAGCCATACAACAATATGTAGAATACAGGTGCAAATGTATCCATCGATCATAACATGAATCATATCCCCACTCTATGACAAAAATCCTCGTTTTGACTAATGCACTGTATTTGCTCACACCATTTATCGTTTTATGAAATTTATCTACTGTGTTGTATACGTCATATAAAAGTGACATATACAAGACTCTATCTATGACATCCACCCTCCCTTGTTTTATAAATTTTATGGGCATAAACCCCCGTTTTATGAAAAGAACCATTGGTATTCACGCCCCAATTCTGTACCCCCCACTGTATCTGGTACAAGAAATGTATAAATTTTATAAAACCCATTTGATGATACATCACCCCCCTATATGTATGAAACATTTGTAATCCCTATGACTCACACCCTCTCTTCGACATAACCCCATTTTTTATGACATCTTTTTCAGTTATCCCCTCACATCAAGGTCTGTGTCTAAACCCCGTCTTTCGTGATATAAACCCCTTATAATATATGTATAATCAGTTATTGAACCCTATGCACTATTTTTTAGGAATCACACCACTCTGTATAAACCAAAAAACCCTGGTTGTGACACCCCCCGGGCTATAATGATATCATTGCACTGTGAGGGCATCACATCTCTTTTACAGAAAACCACTATTATGTGTCCATCCTTTCAGTGACGCCCCAAACCCATATATGGGGAAGAACCCACTTTTTTTTCCATTAAAACCCTTCCCCTGATAACACGCAATTTTTAAAAATAACCATTAGTGTGAATCAGTTAACTCTAAAAACATAAATTACTCTTAAGTTTCACACACTGTCTTATGACTCAAATCTATATATAAAACACATCAGTAGTAGGCATTATACCCTATCATTGACATCACGCAAAAAATCTGTGTCATACACATTTTTGACCCTAAACCCCTATCTTTGTATGACATCACACTCGTTTTGTATAGACTTTGCACTGTGGAAACATCACTCCCCGTTAAAAACAAACCCCATTTCAAAGGATCCCCCCCCCCCAATTTTGACATCTTTTCCAAGGAATCTCTGTTACACAGTATGATGAATCACAAAGGTATCTTGAGATCATCGCATAAGGATACATCATTCATTGAAAATACAATTCACTGTTTTGTTACCCAAAAACCACTGTTTGGCCCAAACCCACTTTTCCATCTTACACATTTGTATTATGACTAAACCCCTTTTGGGTACATTAAAACTTTTTAAAGCATACTCCACATTTTTTTCATGAACCAATTATTTATGACATCACTCCTTTAAAACTTTACCCCTTTGCATTGCTTTCCTGATTTTGTATCCAACCACTTAATGATATTAACAACTTATTTTGGAATACACCATTTTTTGTATACATTTAGGCATTTTAAACAAAACGCCAATCCCTTTTTAGATTCACCATTGCATATCGCATTACCTTCCATTGATTCGGGGCATACGACACTATAGATGAGTCACACACTGCAACAAAAATTTGTATTGCCATCTCCCCATTGTTTGAACAACCCCCTTATCTTGTCCTAAAAGCAGTGTATCAATGTTCCACACCCCCCCGGGAGATATCACAAAAAATCTTGTAGACAGACATTCGGGGATGAATGACATGAAAAAACCCTTTTATGAATCCAGCCTTTTGTTGAACAACCTAGTTTTTTATGACTTACCCAAAATTTTATGAAGACCTCTGCTTTTCAGAAATGAAACGCTATCCCGACATTCACCCACTATATTTGAATCATGCCATGTATTGTCCCATCACCCAGATAAAAAAGGTGTATAAATGTCCCCTCTGTGTCATGATATCCAAGTAGGGTTTCATAAACCGGACCATTAAAATCTTCAAAAATGCATCACTTCACCTTTTGACATAAAAATTTCAGTTTTAAAATCAAAAAATGCTTTTGAAATAGCCCCCCTTACTTGAATAAAATCCAGGGTTTATGACATTCATCCCCTACCCCTGTGACATCACAGCCCCCCATCGTATCCACATCCACTTGGTTTAATTTAATTTCCACTATATTTGCAAAAAAACACCATGTAGGAAAAAACCCTTATTGACGATAAAAAAATTGTACAGTGTGATGACCCCCATTATCATGAAAAACACCACGTATGTAGGGACCCCCAACATATATATTATGAACAAATCGTATACCACACACACCAGCAGGGTGACATCAAGCCTCTTTCATGACATAAATCTACTTTATTTTCATTCACCCCCTTTTTCTCAGCACATCCCTGTCCCTGTTCATCCCCAAAATTTTTATCGCCCTATAAATTGTATTTGGGTCCCAACCCACAAACTATGCATTTAAAATCTATACTAACACTGTATGTTCACACCACTCTATGATCCCCCCCGTTCTCGTCATCAACCCAGATATTGCATCGCACCCACTTTACCTGGGTTTTACTGAGATATTATTTTAACACACCCATTATGTGTGTATAAAACCCCTTATTATGACCCCTTGATTTTTGTGACAAAAACCCCTTATGACAACAAGCTTATTCATGGCAACCACCACTCGATTCATGACACCACACCCACTCTATATGACACACTAATCTACTTGTGAATCCACCACGTTTTAGAAAAGAACTTTAGTTTAGCCCCTATCAGAAAAAAATCCATTGAATATAAAGGGGAAAACACTACCCCGTATCATGTCAGGCCCCATATACCCTTTGGGGCTCTATCCATATATCTTTTTACCACACTGTTGTTACTACACAAGTCTTGTCGCTTGAAACCCTTCTAATGCCATCAAAAACCTTTAATGTCATAACCCATTTGCCCGGGCCATCCCCAAACTATGAAGAATCCAAGGGGATATGTTGCACCCTTTGCATAACATACATTATCCCCCCTCATAAAACTCTCAGTATTTATGAATCCAGCCTTTTCATGAATCACACGCATTGATAATATGAATTTCATTACTGTGTATGATATAAAAGTCCTATATAGTGACATCTAAAATAAAATATCTATGACATCAACACCACTTTAGACTTATCACTTTATGTGGATAAACCGTGTAATGGAACAAAAAACCATTGTGTACTTCCAGCCCCATTTGATACACCATGTATCTGTGCCCCAAACAGAAAATGTATCATTTTATCAAACCCAGTGTATGTTACATCCCCTCCACTATATGTATAAAACTTGAAAACCCTATGACCCCATCCTCTTTGCCTAAAACACTTTTTTTATGACATCTTTTCATATATCTGCCTAAATCAAGGGGTTGTTTTCACCGTTTTCGTGATTTTCACAACCTTTATATATATATAACACCCAAAGTATACGTTTAACCCCTTGCATATTTTGACCAAAACACCCTCTGTTAAACTCACAAAAACCAGGTTTTCTGCACTAGGGGCTATGTGATATCTTTTGCAATGTAGAGGGCATCCCTCCTCTTTTTAAGCAAACCACATATTTATGATGTCACATCCACTTCGAATGCGTCCACCCACTATAGGACAGCACCCCACTGTTTTTTTGCCATAAAACTTCATGATATACACGAAATTTTTTGGAAATCCCCCACTATAGTGTGAATCAGTTGACTCTATAACATCAATCTACCCTTAAGTCTTACCCGCTTATTATGAGCCAACCCTATTATAAAACCCACCCAAAAAGTAGGGCAATATATCCCCTATACATGTGACTACAGCAAAAAATCTGTGTATACACCGACTGTATTGCCCGTCACACCTACTTTTTTATGAATAACTTGCTTTGTATAGCTCTTTTGCATGTAAAACATCACCCCTCACGTTACGACAAAAAACCATTTTTTTAAAGGGCATAAAACCCATTATTTGACTCTATAAAAGGATCTCTTCATCCCCATTTTGATGTATCCCAAAAAGTGTATCTATGAGACCCCCCGCATAAGTGACTTTTATCCATTTTTTCATAATTTTTCCTGTTTTTTTACCCACAACCAGTATCGTGTCTCAACCCACTCTTTCCCTCTTTAACCCTTTGTATGTATGACATCCAACCCCCTTTTGCGTACCATTTTAAACACTTTTTAAGATCACATCCCTTTTTTTATAAAATGAACCACATTTTTATGAATCACATGCACTCTATCTGACTTACTCCAAAATATTCTGACATTGCTTTCACTTTCTGTGTATCAAAAACCCTTAATGATGATTCAGGAACTGTAGAAGTACCCCCTTTTATGTATAAATCTTAGGACTTAAAAACTCGCATCCACTCTTTACTTACACTTGCAGTCTTTCGATTCCCTCCTTTTGATTCGTGGACACGACATTTAGTGAGATCCCCAAAATGACAACCAATTTTGTTCTGCATCTAAAACCCATTGATTGAACTCATCCACTGTATCTGTGTCCTCAAACCAGTGTATCAATATTCCACCCCCCACTCTGGGACATATCCAAACATCTATGTATGACGCACATTCGGATAAAAGGACATGACAAAAACCCTTTATACCTAAACCCCTATATGTTGACTTTACAGCTAGTAATTTTGTCATACCAATTTTGAATAAAATATGCTTTCATGAAAATGCACGTCTATACCTGACATCTCACCCTATATTTGACTCCTCCCCACGTTATGTCCCATCAAAAGTGACCAACGTGTTTTACCCATGTCCCTCTGTGTCGATGACATCAAACAAGTATGAATCATACACGGCCCCAATGCATCTTAACATTTACATGAAACACATTCACACTTTTGAAACAATGCATTTTTATGAATCCAAACACTGTTCATGACATCAGATCCCTTAATGCATCAACCCCGGTTTATGACTTCACCCCCTTCTTTGACTCACAGCCCTTCTGTATCTCACATCCATTTGGGTTCTGAATAATACCCACTTTTTTTTGAAAAGAAACACACCATTTTAATACAATCAAAATCTATCTGCAGCAAAACCTCAAAATTTATCGGTGATAAAACCCTTCTATTTGATATAAACACACGAGTGGACCCCACAATTTTTATGTATCGAACAATAGCAGTTAACGACATCACCCAGGGTGCATCAAGCCTCTTTCATGACAAAAAATCTACTTTTCTACATACCCCCCTTTATATCTGCAGAATCCACTGTACCTGTGTCATCAAACATTATCCCATAAACCCCTTTGATTTTGAAAACACACCCCACAAATTTTTGACATTTAAAAATACATATGACTAATCCACTCGGGGTTGATATCACCACCTATGACATCACCCCCATGTTCTATGTCTAACCAGTTTTTTGGGCATGCATCCATTTACTGGGATCTGAGTTATTTTTTAAAAACACACCCATTATTGTGATAAAAAAAACCCACTTATGTTGACTCTATTTTTTAATTTGTGCCCAAAACCCCTTTCTCTAGCACCCAAAGCGTATTCAGGGAAAACACCCATCTTTTTGGGACCACCCCCATCTATATGACATCACTACACTTATTTGGAACCCCAGCCCTGTATTATGACAAGACATTTTACGGGGCTTTAGAAAAACCATACTCATTAAAATACATCCATTTTAAATATAAGGGGGAAACATTTCCACTGATCCGATGTATGGCACATACTTTTTAGGCATATATCCACATACGTTTTCCACACACTGGTGTTGTACACACTCTGTGTCTGTTTGAACCTTTAAATGCATCCATCCCTTATAGTCACACACCCAATTTGTCGACGCCATCACAACAATTTGTAAGAGTCCGGGGGATATGTATCCCACTGCACTACCCATGCATCTATCCACACTCTATGACAAAATCCTCATTTGTAGGGAATAAATGATGTATTCATGCATCACCGCTTGTTCGTAGATTTCATTATGTGTTTGATTCACAGTCATTTTAAAAGTGCTCATACTTTATCTATCTAGACATCACCCCTCTCCCTTTTAGACTTATCTATTTATGTGCCATACACCGTGTTATGAAAAAAAACCCATTGTGTATTCACAGACCCCAATCTGTATCACACCCACGTATCTGTGTCATCACAGCAAATGTATCATTTTTAAACCAGTGTATGATCACTCCCTAATATTGTTGAAATCATATGAAATCCCTATGACATCCATCCCTCTTTAACGACATCACCCCATTTATTTATGACATAGTTCGTTATTTGACCTCAATCAATGGTTCTGTGTCTCACACCCAGTCTTTCGATGATATCAAAACCCAAATATATATGGAATACATCCGTATATGTGACACCTATGCACTTATTTATGAATACCCCACTCTGTATAACATCAAAACCCCCCCTGGGGTTGCTGACATTCCGCGGACTATGAATGATATCTTTGCATGTAGAGGGCTCCCATCCTCTTTATGACAGAAAACCCACACTATTTATGATGTCACATCCCTTCAGACTGACGTCAAAAACCACTATATGAGACAGCACACCCATTTTATTTTTTCCTGAAAACCTATCCACTGATTCACACGAAATTTTTTTGGAAAATCACCCATTTAGTGTGAATCAGTTCACTCTATAACATCAATCTATCTTAAGTCTTCACCCACTGTACTTATGACTCAAAACCTCTATATATGAACCACACCCCAGAAAGTAGGTCAATATATCCCCCTATCATGTACATCCAGCAAATAATCTTGTTACACCCTTTTTGCCAGTCACCTCTCTTTTTTTGAACACATTTGCATTTGTATGCTCTTTGCACTGGGGAAAAATCAATCCTCAGTTAAAACAAAGCCCCATTTCAAGGCACCACAAGAATTTTTGACATATACCAAGGATCTCTGTCTACATCCACTGTATTGTTGTATCACACAAGTGTATTATGAGCCCCCATTGTTTATAAGGATGCTCATTCCATTGTTAAATACATTTTATAGTTTTGTTACCTCACAACCCGTACTGCGTCCCACCCCCCTTTTCCATTTACACATTTGTATGTTTGCCTAAACCCCCCTTTTGCGTCCATGAAAACTTTTAAAGATCACATCCACATTTTTTTACATGAACCCCAATTATTTATGAAATCACATGCATTTACTATGAATTACCCCAAATATTCTGCATTGCTTTCCCCCGTATTTTGTGTCAAAACCCATCTAATGTGATCTAAGCAATGTACTAGGACATAACCCCCTTTTTGTTGCATTTTAGCATAAAAAAACCCACGTCCCATCTTTAAGATTCAAGATTGAATCATCCCCCTTCCCTCATTGCATTCGTGGCTCCACAGAATATAGATGAGGTCACCACTGACAACAAAAAGTTTATCTCCCATCTCCCCCCATTGTATCGGGAAATTTTCACTGTATCTGTTTTCCTAAAAGCAGTGTATAAATGATTCCCACCCCTTTGGGATATCACACCATTTATGTATGACAGACTTTCAGGATGAATGACAGACATCAACCCTTTATGACATAAAACCCCCCTTTATGTGTATGACATCAAACCCAGTATATTTAGGGACACATATCCAATATATTATGAACCTTTCCTGTTTTCTTTAAAAAGAAACCGCCCTAAAACCTACATCTCCCCACAAATTTTTTGACATCACTGACTTTTATATTGCCATAACCCAGTTGACACACACGTTGAAATCATTTTTTATCTGTGTGGGTGAAATCACAACAAGAAATGAAAGTCATGCCCGGGCACCCCATATAAACATTTTAAACACTTTTCAACATGCCTTCACATTCACACTTTTGACATAAATTTCAGTTTTTAATGACATAAACAAACACTGCTTTCATGACATCAATCCCCTCTACATAAACATCAAAACCCAAAGGTTTATAAAAATCTCATCCCCTTTTCCCTTTGTGACATCACACCCTTTCCCATCTGTTATTTTACATCCACTATGGTTCTAAATACTTATCCACTATATTTGAAAAGAAACACCCCCGTCAACAAAATAAAAACCACTCATTTTGACAGCCTAACCTCCAAAATATTGTATCATGGTGATGACCCCCATTCTTCGATGAAAAAAAACCACACAGTATGAGGACACCACACATATTATATGTATGGGAACCATATGCAGTATACCGACATCACACCCACCGGGGGGTGACATCAAGTCACTCTTTTTCATGACTTTCAAATTTTCTTTATACACATCACACCCTTTTATTTTGACAGCACATCCACTTACCTGTGTCATCACACAAAATTTTATGGGACCATTTGACCCCCTTTTGTATTGTGATGCCACGCCACAAAGCAAAACACATCTTACAAACTACTATAATCCCATCCACCCCTGATTATATCACCCCCCTTTTGGGAAAATCACACCCACTGTTTTTCATTCACCCAACCCCATAATCTTTCACGCATCCACTTTACCGGGGTCATGATGAAAATTTTGTTTAAAACCACACCAGCCATGTTTTAAATATAAACCCACCCCAATGTAGCCCACCCTTTAAAAAATTTGAGACATAAAAACCCCCCCTTAAAGGACATCAAAAGCCTGATTCAGGGCAACACACCCCCCTGATTCTGAAAAACCAAAACCCACTTATAGGGGAAAATCACATTCCATTTCTACTTGTGACATCAAAAGCCACTGAAATTTTTAAAGCCCAACCTACTATGCTTTAGACACCTTTATCAGAAAAAATAACATCGATTTTCGAATATGAAGGGGAAACACTACCACTGTACCCCGATGTCATGGCACTTACTACTTTTAAAGGACATAAAACCCAACTTTTAAATTTCCACAAAACACTGTGTGTATAACTACACCAGCTCTGTGTCTGTCTTAAAAACCCGTTCTACATGCCATCACCCCCCGCTGTTTTTGCCCCATCACCCCCAACATGTCGACGCCAACAACAACTTTTAAAGAGATCACAGGGGCATATGTATGCCTTTCCGATCCCACTACCATGACCCCATATCCCCCTCTATGACAAAAATTTCCTCAGAAAGGTTGGGACATCACATGCACGGTATTCATGCTTCACCCGCATTTTTATACATATAAATTTTTCCCATCTACTGTTTTATGATACCCAACAGCACTAATAAGGGACATCATACAATAAACTCAAATTTTTACTTTAACCCTTACCTTTACGATTTTCTACTTTATGTGGCATCAAACCCAAGTTTTATGAAACAGAACCATTGGGGACTTAAACAGACCCCAGGTTGATACACGCCCCCCCTGTATCTGTGAATCACAGCAAATGTATAAAAATTTTATAAACCCCCAAATTGTATGTATCACTTCACCTCCACTATTTGTATGAAATCAAATGTAATCCCTTTTGACTTAAATTTCCACCTTTCGACTCCCCACCACTTTTTTTAAACATCACGTTCAGTAATTGACAAAAAATTCAAAAGGATCTGTGTGTCAAAACCCCAGTTTTTCGTTTGTTTAAACAACCAATATAAATATAAATATCAAAACCCAGTATACTTGTGACATCCTTTTGAAAAATTATTTATGACACATCCCCCAACTCTGTATATAAATCAAAAACCCCCGAGATGCTGACATCTCTGGGGGACTTAAAATGATATCATTTGACTGTAATGGCATCCCCTCCTTTTTATGACAGAAAACCCACACTTTTTATGATGTCAAAATTCCCCACTTCCCCCCCCCCCCTGACAAAAAAAAAAAACCCCGGTCAAAAAACCCAAAAAAACCCTAAAAAAAAATTTGAAAACAGCACACCCATGTATCTTTCCCATGAAAACCTATCCACTGAATCACAGGGAAATTTTTATGTGCCATTAAACCCACTATACTGTGTTTATCAGTTGCACCCTATAACATCACATCAAACCCCTTAAAGTTTTCACACACGGAATTTATGACGTCAAAACCCCTCTATAAATAAAGCCACATCCAGAAGGGGGGGCCCCAAATAAAAACCCTATACATGTGAAAACACGAAAAATTTAATCTGTGTAAACACCCGGGACTGAAATTGCCCCACGTACACTATTTCTTTGTATAAAATCACTTCTCATTTGTATAGCATCTTTGCCTGTGGAAAAAATCAATCCCCCACTTATGACTTCAAGCCACCATTTCTAAGGCATCACACACATATTTTTGAAATCTTTGGAAGGATCCCCTGTCATCACATCCACTTTTTTGATATATCACAACAGTTTTATCTATGAGATCCCTTTCTACATATGGGATGACACAATCCATTGTAAAACAATACATATTCACTAGTTTTGTTCCCAAAAACAACCCACTGTATTGCGTCTCACACCCCACTTTCCATTTTTCCCACCCCCTTTTGTGTTATGACACAACCCTTTTTGGTTTTCCATGGAAAACCACTATTTAAAGCATAACATCCACTTTTTATGACATGACCCCACATTATTTATGACATCCCCCTGCACTCTCCCTCAATTAAAACATTCCCCAAAATATATCTGACTTTTGCACCCCCCTGTTTTTTATGTGATCAAAACCCACGCAATGATTATTCAGAGAAATGTCATGACTCCACCCTTTTTAAATGTATGCCCTTTTTTGGCATATAAAAAACGTCGCATCCAATCTTTATGACCTAACAAATTGCCGTCATGCTTTAAACCCCCATTTAAACCTGGCATAAAGCCCACTATATTTTGAGATCACACCCCATGAAAACACAAACTTGTATCTGCCATCTCACCCATTTTATCTGAGACTAAAATCCACCAATCTGGGGTTTTCAAACCCAGGGGTATCAATGTTTCCCACACCCACTCTCTAAACGATTTTCAACACCTCAAATTAGACAGTACATTCGGGTTTGAATGAAAATAAACATAAACCCCTTTATTACACAAAACCCATGGTATGACATCACGCTAGGATATTTATAAACACCCAAATCCTATAATATTGATATGACCCACGTGTTTTCATGAAAATGCAATCTATACCTACATTCCCCCCACTATATTTGACATCACTGCCCTGTATATGTGCCATCACCCAATGAACCCCACGTGTGAAACGAGTACCCCTGGGGTCGGTGACATCAAACAAGTATGTAAGTCATTACAGGGCACAAATATGACATTTCCCAACTTTCTAACAGGGACATCACTTTCACACTTTTGGCTTCAAATCATATTTATGACATCAAAAACACTGTTTTATGAATCAACCCCCTCTACATGACATCACATCCAGGTTTTTATGACACTCACCCCCAAACCCTGTGAAAATACACCCTTTCCCCAAACTGTATCATCATATCCACAAGGTTCAAAAATACCATACCATTTAAAATTTGCCAAGAAACACCCCTGTCAAAAACAAAAACAACCACTCTATCGACAGCCTAAACCTCAAAATCTGTATCGTGTGATGAAAACCCATTCTATCGATGAAAAAACACAAAACAGTATTAGGACACCACAATTTTTAAAGGTATCGAACCCAAAAATGCAGTATACACACACACCCCACGCGGGTACATCAAGTCCCCTTTTCATGACATCAAATCACTTTATATCACACACACCCTTTTATCGACAGCACTTCCACTGTCCTGTTAAACCCCAAAACATTTTTTTCGCCCATATGACCCCCTTTGTATTTTTGGATGCCACAGCCACAAAGTCTAGACATCTTACAAAACAAACATATGACATCAAAAATTCCACCTTTTATGATACCACACCACTCTATGACAAAAACCCACTTTTTCCCCAATGTCAAACCCATATATTGCCCATGCATCCACTTTACCTGGGACATGATGAGTTTTATTGATTAAAACACTCCACATCTTGTGTGAAATAAAACCCATTTCATGTTTTGACATCCTATAAAAAAATTTGGGAAGACAAAAACCAAACATTATGAATCACAAGCCTGTATTCAGGCAAACACCCACCGTTTCATAAACACCACCCCACCTATAGACACCCCACATCCACCCCTACTTGGGACTTTCACAGCCCCGAAATTTTTTGAAAAGACCCCTACTATGCTTTGGGACACCATACTCAGTAAAAATAACACCACTTCGAATATGAAGGGGGAACATTTACCCTGTATCCGATGCAGGGGCACATACTACTTTAGGACATCATATCCACTATAAAATTTCTACACAAAAAACTGTGTGTAAAAAACTAACACCAGCCTGTGTCTGCCCTTGAAACCCGTTCTACATGCCATCACTTCCGCTGTTATGTATCACACCCACTATTTCGACGCCATCAAAACAATTTATGAAAGAGATCACAGGTGGCATATGTATCCCACCCGAATGAAACCTACACATGACATCATTACCACACCTTTTGAAAAAAAACAATCCCAAAAGAAATGCACACATGCCCGTTTTCAGGGTCTAAAACCCCATTGTAACGATATAAATTTCTTTCTACTGTGTTTTGATATCACAGTCACTATATAATTTGACATTATTAACATGACTCAACAAATGACATCACACATTTAAAACCTTTTACATTTATTACTTTATGGGGCCCATCACCCCACAGTTTTATGAAAACAAAAACCATTGGTACTTCACAGACCCCTTGTCGGGAATCACGCCCACTGTTTCTTGTCATCACAGCAAATGTATCTTTTTTAAACAAACCCAATGTATTTATACATAAACCTCCACTATATGTTTAATCATATGAAAAACCTTTGACATCACATCCACTCTTTAGGGAACAAAACCCCACTTTATTTATGCCCATCAGGGTTCATATATCTGACTCACATAAAAGGGAATCTGTGTCGTCCCACCCCTTTTTCGGGGATATCACAACCAATATATATATGATACCCAACATCCAGTATACTTTGCATCCAAAGAAAAATTTATTTATGACATCTTTCCCCACTCTGTATATCACCCAAAAACCCCCCGGTCTAAATTTCTCTGGGGGATTTGGGAAATGATATAAATTTCCCAACTGAAATTGGATCACACCCCCTTTATGACAGCAAACCCACACTTTTTTATGATGTCACATCCATTTCAACAAAACTTCAAAACCCATTTTTGGGAGACAGCACACCCACTTTTATTTTTCCCCAGGAAAACCCCTTACCAAAGGAAAATCCCACGAAAATTTTATGGGACTTTACACCCACTAGTGTGATATCAGTTCCCACCCTAAAACTTCACATCTCCCCCTTTAAAAGTTTCACACGACTTTTACAATGACGTCACAACCTCTAAATAACCAAATCCAGTAAAGTGGGGTTTTTTTAAAACCCATCCCATGTAAATCACAGCAAAAAATCTGTGAAAAATCACCCCGCGTATTGACCACGCCCACACCTACTTTTGGGAAATAACATCAAATTCTGCTTTTGTATAGCATTTTTGCACTGTGGAAAACATCACATCCTCACTTACGACATAAAAAGCACCTTTTCCCTAAGGCATCACAAACGTATATTTGACATCTTTCCGACAGGATCTCTGTCTCACATCCATTTTTTTGATGTACCCACAAAAAGTGTATCTATGAGCCCCCAATTCCTTTAAAGGATAAACATCATATCCATTGTATACAATACATATTCACTAGTTTTGTTACCTCACAAATTTGTATCGCGTCTCACCCCACATTTTCCCATTTTTTCACCCCCTTTGTGTGTAGACATCACACCCCTTTTTGTGTCCCAGGGTTTAAACATATTTAAAAGGCATCACACCACATTTTAGGGTCAGGGACCCCACATTTTTTATGACATCACATGCACTTTTCTAATGACATTACCCAAAATTTATACCCGGGACATTGCACCCAAACTTTTATTTATGTGATCACAACCCCCGCTAATGTTTATTCAAGAAAACTGAGGGTTATGACGTCACACCCTTTTATGTAGGACATCTTAGGCCCCTATAAAAAACCTCGCACCCCAATCTTTATGCCCCTAACACATTGCCGTCATCGAATTCCCTCCACTGCTTTTCGGGGCATCACAGCCCACTATATTTTGAGATCACCACATGACAACACAAATTTGGTACCCTGCCCTTCCCACCCTTTTTAAACTGAGCTACATCCACTTTTATCTGTGTCCTCAAACCCAGTGTATAAAATGTTTCCACCCCAAACTCCCCTGAACGAAAATTAAAACACACACTCTATGTATGACAGTAATTCGGGATGAATCCCATGACAAAAACCTTTTTATGAAAACACAACCCTAGGGTGTAGCCCATCACAGCTAGGATTTTTAAAGACAAAAAACCCTATATATATTTTTGAAAACCTCGGTTTTCTAAAAAATGAAACGTCTATACCTGACACCCTCACCCACTATATTTGACATCACTGCCACTGTATATGGCCATCCCCCAGATGAAAAACACTTTTATCGTTTGTACCTCTGTGTGGGGGGACACCCACAAAAGTATGTAATTTCAGACACGGCACACTTTTTGACATCTTACACATTTCCCTGACATCACATTCACACTTTATGACATCAATGATCAGTTTTTAGGGAACATCCACAAACTTTTGCTTTCATGAAAACAGATCCCCTCTAAATAAACATCACATCCCCCGGTTTATACATCTAAACCCCTTTTCCCTGTGACACCCCGGGCCTCTCCATCTGTTAACATCACATCCCTAGGGTTTCTAAATACATACCCCTCTATTTACAAAAAAAACACACCTTTCAACACAATAAAACCACCAATCTGACACCAAACCTCCAAAACTGTACAGTGATGACCCCCCATTCTATCGATGTAAAACACACACAGTATTTTGGGACACCACCCCAAAATTTTTGATCAAACCCAATACCCCAGTTACACGACATCCACCCACGAAGGGGTGCCCATCAAGTCACTCTATTCAGGCCCTCAAATCTACTTTAATCAAATCACCCCCTTTAAAATCTGCCAGCACACCCACTGTACCTGTGTAAATCACAAAACAGTTTATCGACCATATGACCCCCCCATTGTATGTGGTTACCCCCGCCACAAATCTACGCCATCTTACAAACTACATATGACTCAAAACCACTCTGTATAAATAAAACCCCAAATCTTGACATCACCCCCACTTTTCTCATGCATCAACCCAGTAAAATTGTCATGCATCCATTTTAAACCCGGGTAAGAGAGTATATTGATTATAAAACACCAGCATCATGTGTGAATCAAACCCCAAATGTATGACATCCTATGAAAAATTTGAGACATAACCCCGCCCTTTAAAGACATCACAACCCTTATTCAGGCAAACACACCCACTCGATTCATGAACCACCCCCCCAATTTTATATGACTCCCCTCCACTCTATTTGTGACATAACAGCCACTGTAAAATGAAAAAGACCCCTACTATCCCTTTAGACCCCATACTCGAAAAAATAACACCCACTTAAAATTGGGGAAGGGGAAACCTCCCAAACGTACCCCCAGGTAAGGGAACATACTACGTTTAGGACATCATATCCACTTTTAAAACTTTCTCACACACACTGGGGTTTTATAACTACACAGTCTGTGCTGCTTGAAAACCCGTTCTAAAAGGCCATCATTTCCCACTGTATATGTTCATCACCCCCAAATATGTCGACGCCATCCCCCAAAAAACTATTTAAAAAGATCACGGGTGGCTATGTTTCCCAATCCGATGCCAACACTTTACATCTACCCACACTCAAATGACAAAAATTCCTCAGTATGTATGACACCCACTTTGCACTGTTTTCATGTCATCACACGAAATTGTATCATATGCATTTCACCCTACGGTGAAAGATATCACAGTCATTTATATAAGTGACATCTAAAAGGGACTCTATCTATGCTTTCACACATTCTACCTTTAGATTTTAAACCCCCTTTTATTTGGCATCACCACAGTGTTTTAAAAAACAAAACCAAATTGGTACTTCACGACCCCAAATTCTGATATCACGCCCTCTGTATCTGTTTTCATCACAGAAAAATTATCAGTTTTACCCAAACCCCAAAATGAAAGTATCAAATCCCCTCCACTATATGTATGAAATAATATAAAATCCCCTTTGACAAACCAATCCACTCTTTCCCGACATCACACCACTTTTTTTTTGACATCACGTTCAGTATATCGGGACTCACATCAACTGGTTCTGTTTCGTCAAACCCAGTCTTTCGTATATCACAACCCAATATATATATGATATCCACCTTTTTATTTGTGAAAATTCCTATAAACAATTTTTATACATCAAAACCCACTTGAAATTAAATCATCAAAAACCCCGAGATGGGGACATCTCATGGAAATATAAAAAAGATTCTTTTCCCACTGTAAAGGGCATCACATCCTTTTTAAAGACAGCAAAACCACACATTTATGATGCACACCCACTTCAGACAAAACGCCCCAAAACCCCCTATATAGACAGAACCCCCACTGTATCTTTGCCATGAAAAACCTACCACGTATCACACGCAATTTTATGGGGAACATTACACCCACATACGGTGATATCGTTGACTCTATAACATAACATCTACCCCTTAAGTTTTTCCACGCGGAACTTTTTTACGCCCAAAACCCCTTTTTATATGAAGCCACCCAAAAGTAGGGCAATTTATCCCCTATCCCCGGGTGACATCACACCCAAATTTTAATCTGTGTATCACACCGATTTGTATTGCCCCAGTCACCCCCTTATTTCTTTGTATGAAAATCAATTCTGCATTTGTATAGATCTTTGCACTGTGGAAAACATACATCCTCACTTTACGACTTCAAAGCCCTTTTTAAAGGGAAATCAAAACCCCAGTATTTTTTTGCCCTCAAACCGACGGGATCTCTGTCTTTCACACCCAGGTTTTTTGATTCACAAAAAGTGTATTTTATGAGATCCCATTACTTTTAAAGGAGACATCTACCCCTTTTTAAAACAATACATATTAAATAGTTTTGTTCCCTCACAACCACTGTATTGGTTCAAAACCCCACACTTTCCATCTTATCACCCCTTTGTGTTTAGGACATCACACCCCGGTTTGTGTACCATGGTAAAAACTTTTTAAACACCCCTTCCACATTTTATGACATGCCCCACATTATTTATGAAAACACATGCACTTTTCTCATGACTTTTCTCCAAATATATCTCCCATTGCACCCCCCCCAATTTATGGGGACAAAACCCACGCTAATGATTATCTCGAGCAACTGAACGTATGAGTCAAAAAACCCCATTTTATGTAGAC
Source organism: Odocoileus hemionus (assembly GCA_020976825.1). Taxonomy (NCBI): domain Eukaryota; kingdom Metazoa; phylum Chordata; class Mammalia; order Artiodactyla; family Cervidae; genus Odocoileus; species Odocoileus hemionus. The sequence continues at coordinate 12,703 of JAJLRB010000416.1, read as the reverse complement.
ATCTTAGGCACTATAAAAAACCCTTCGCATCCAATCTTTAGGGACCCCCCCTTTTTGGGCCGCCCCTTCTTTACCTCCACTCATTCGTGGAAACACAGACACTTTATTTGAAAACCCCCACACATGACAACAAAAACTTGTATCTGCCATCTCACCCTTTTTATCTGAGACTACTTTCCAACTGAAATCTGTGCCCCTCAAAGCCAGTTTTAACAATGTTTCCCCACCCACTCTCTAAAAATTTATCCCCACACACTTATTTATGACATACTTTTAATAAATGCCCTGCATAAACCCCTTTAGACATCAAAACCCCCAATGGTATGAAAATCACAGCGGGAAAAATTTATGACAAAAATACCCTATATATATGATATGACACTTTCGTGCTTTCATGAAAATGCAACGTCTATCCCTACATCTCCCCAAATTTTTTTTTGCCCATCACTGCCACGGGTAATGTGCCATCCCCAGATAAAACCAAAATTTTTGGTATCGTTTGTACCTCTGGTCGGTAAATTCACAAAAGTATTAAGCATGACACGGCACACATAGGGAAAAACTTACAATTTACAGGGACATCACTTTCCCCAAAACTTTATACAAAAATGATCAGTTTTTAAAGAAAACACAAAAAATTTTTTTCTTTGACATAGATCCCCTCTACATGACACAAAAATCCACGGTTTTTTAAAACTCATCCCCTACCCCTTTGACATAACCCCTTTCCCCCATCGGGAATCATAAACATCCACTAGGGTTTCCCTAAATACAAATCCATATTTAACAAAAAAACACACCATGTCAAACATTAAAACCAATCTATCTGAAAGCCAAACCCCATAATCTGTATCATGTGTTTGACACCCATTCTATCGATGATATAACACACACAGAAATGTGGGGAAAACCCCCAATATTTTATGTATCAAACCCATATCGTATACAAAAAATAACACCCCCGCGGGGTGAATAAAAAGTCACTCTATTCATGACATAAAATTTACTTATATCACTACACCCTTTATTTCTGACAGCACATCCACTGTACCTTTTCATCACACCTTTTATCGACCATATCCCCCCCAAAATTTTTGTGAAAAACCACACCCAAAACAAAGCCCTTACGACATCTTACAACTAAAAATTTCATCACATCCACTCTGTATGATACCCACACCACTCTATGACATCAAACCCATGTTCTCATGTCATCCCCCAGTATATCTGTCACCCGCATCCACTTTTCCCGGGTTTCATAATGGGGTAAAATTGATTAAAAACCACACCAGCATCATTTTTGGATATCAACCCACTAAATGTATAAACATCCTATGAAAAATTTGAGACATAAACCCCCCAAACTCTTCAGACACCCCACAACCCTGTATTCATGGAAACCCACCCATTTCGATTCAGGGGACCCCAAACCCCACCTAAAATGAATCACATCCACTCTACTTGTGACTTTCCCAGACCAAAAATTTAAATAAAAAAGAACCTACTATGTTTTTTGACACCATACTAAAGTAAAAAAAACATCGCATTTCAAATATGAAGGGAAAAAACCCCCCCCAAGTATCCGATGTCTTTGGCACTACTACTTTTAGGACATCATATCCACAAATTACGTTCTCCCACACACGTGTGTATAACTACACCACCCTCTGTTCTGCCCTTGAACCCGTTCTACATGCCATACTTCCACGAATATGTACCCACACCCACTATGTGGGACGCCATCAAAACCCCTATGTAAAATACGGGTGGCATATGTATGCCACCCTTGCACTCAATGAATCATATCCCCCACTCAAATGACAACAACCCTCATATTTTTGACATCACATGAATTGTTTAGGAAATCACACGCATTGTATAGGGGATATGACATTTCTTTCTACTGTGTAGAATTCAAGTCACTAATAAGTGAATCATAAAAACTCTTCTATGACAAAACAAAAACTCTCCCCTTTTCACAAACCCTTTAGGGGCATCACAAACATGTTATGAAAACAGAACCATTGTGTACTTAAAAAATCCATGTTGAATCACCCCACTGTATCTGTGTCATCACAGCAAATGTATCTTTTATCAAACCCAATGTATGAAACAATCACCCCCAAATATAGGGTTGAAATCATATGTAATCCCTTTTTAAATCACATCCACTTTTTAAAACGCATCACCCCACTTTTTTATGAATCATTTCATAAATTAAACATCACATCAACTGGATCTGTGTCTCACCCCCAGTCTTTCGATGATATCACAACCAATATAAAAAATTTTGATATAACACCCAATATACTTTAAATTTCCTAGGAACAAAAATTTATGAAAACATACCCACTCTTTTATATCATCACAAACCCCGAGATGTGAAATCCTTGGGGGAAACATGAATGAAACATTTCCCACTGTAGAGGGCTTTCACCCCCTCTTTATAACAGAAAACCCACACTTTTTTATGATGTCACATCCACTTCAGACATAAGTCCACCCATAATGAGACAGCACCCCCACGGGATCTTTGCCATGACAACCTATCCACTGATATCCCCACGAAATTTTATGTGACATTACCCCCACTAAAGGGTGGAATCAGTTCCCACTCTATAACATCAAATCAAACCTTAATTTTTCCACACGACGGTATTTAAATGACGTCACAAACCTCTATTAGAAGCCCAAAAAAAAAAAATCAAAAAATAAAAACCAAATTTAATAAAACCCTTTATACATGTAAAATCAAAGCAAATAATCTGGTCATCACCCCGCTGTATTGACCCCCGTCACACCCTCTTTGAAATGACATCCCCATTCTGCATTTTGTATAGCACTTTGAAACTGGGGAAAAAAACATCACATCCTCACGTTCCGCATCAAGCCCCCTTTTCTAACATCCACACAGTTATTTGACTTTAAATATCGACGGACTCTGCAAAACATCCAGGGTTTTGATGATACACAAAAAGGGTTGTATCTTGAGACCCCATCTACTTATGGGGGAAGACATCATATCCTTTTGTATACTACAAATTAAATTGTTTTGTTCCCTCACAACCATTTAAATCTGCGTCTCACACCCACACTTTCCCAATCTTATCACACCCTTTGTGTGTATAACATCACCCCCTTTGTGTACCAGGGTAAACACTATTTAAAGCATCACACCCCCTTTTTATGAATGACCCCACTTTTATTTATGCTTCACAGCACTCTCCTCATGACATTACCCCAAAAATTTTTTCTGACATTCCCATCCACTGTTTTTTATGTGATCAAAACCCACGCTAATGATTATCTCAGAGCAACTGTACGTTTGCCCGTCACACCCATTTTATTATGCCCATCTTGGGCACAAATACAAAACGTTCGCACCCAATCTTTATGACCTAACACTTTCCCGCATCGTTTCCCTCCAGTTTCCGGGCATCCAGAAAACATGTTGAGATCACACACATGACAACACAAACGTTGTATCTGCCATCTCACCCATTTTATCTGAGACAAACATCCACGGGATCGTGTCCTCAAACCCAGTTTTTATCAAGGGATTCCAACCCACTCCTAACGATATCCAAAACACTTATTTTATGACAGTAATTCAGGTTTTAATGACATGACATAAACCCCTTTTAATGAAAATCAAAACCCCAATGTGAAATGACATCACAGCTGGGAAATTTTATGAAAACTATCCTATATAAAGGATATAAAACCCCGCTTTCATGAAAATGAAAACGCTTTTCCTGACATCCCCCCACTTTTTTGACATCACTGCCACTGAAAATATGTCCCCATCCCCCAAATAACACAAAAGTGTGTATCGTTTGTCCCTTGTGTCGGTAAAATTCACAACAAGTATGTAAGTCTGACAGGGCAAAACAATGACATTTTTACAATTCTACATGACATCACATTCACACTTTATGAATAAAATGATCAGATTTATGACATCACAAATAAAAAGCTTTCATGACTCAACCCCCTCTACATGACATCACATCCAGGGTTTTTATGACATCTCATCCCCTATCCCGTGACATCACACCCTTCCACTGTATCATCACACCCACAAAGGGTTTTAAAAAATACATACCCCACTATTTTTGACAAAAAAAAACCCCATGTCAACAAAATAAAACCCACCCCTATCTGACAGCCTAACCTCCTTTAATCTGTTTTCATAGGTGATGACACCCATTCTATCGATGTTTATAAACACAAAATAGGGAAGGACCCCCACACATATTTTTTATCGAACCATATGCAGAAACACAAACACCCACACCCCCGGGGTGAAACCCAACCCACTCTTTTTCGGGACATCAAATTACTTTATATCACAAAACCCCCTTTATATCTACAGCCACCCACTGTACCGGGGTCATCAAACCCATTTTAAATCGACCATATGCCCCCCTTGTATGTGTGATACCACACCCACAAAGTTTTAGGGACATCTTACGAACATTGCCCAACAAATCCACTCTGTATGAAATCACACCCCCTTATGACATCACACCCACTTTTCCCCATGTCTTTAAACCCCAGTAAAATCTGTAAATCGAAATCCCTTTACCTGGGTCATGACTGGGGAATTGATTAAAAACACACCAGCACATTGTGATTCCCCCCCAAACATGTATGACATCCTATAAAAAACTTTTGGACATAAAAACCGATCTTAGACATCACAACCTTTTATTAAAGGGAAAACACACCCACTCGTTTTCATGACACCACACCCATTCTTTTATACATACATCCACCTTTTTTGTGACATCACAGCCCGTTTTTTATGAAAGAACCTACATGCTTTGACCCCAAATTACTCAAAAAAATTAAAAACGCATTTGGGAATTAAAGGGGAAAAACTACCACTGTATCCGTTTTCATGGCACTACTACTTTTTAGGACATCAAAATCCCTATTACGTTCCACAACACAGTGTGTATAATACCCAGCTTGTGTTGTCTTGAAACCCGTTCAACTTGGGCCATAAAACTTTCACTGTATTTGTCATCAAAACCCAAACAAATGTCACGCCATCACAACAACAAATGTAAGAATAAAAGGTGGCATAGTATCCCATCCGTTGCATTACACAGGGGACATCATATCCAAAACTCTATGAAACAATCCTCAGTATTTTGACATAAACATGCACGGGTTTTCTGCCATCAAAAGAAATTTATCGAAAATGCCCAATTTCTTTCTACTGTGAATTTTTTCAAAAGCCACTATTTAAGTGAAAATCATAAAAGGGACCCCAATCTATGAAAACACACACTCTCCCTTTTTTTTTTTTTTTAAAACGACTTATCCCCTTTTAAAGTGGCATACACCAGGGTTAAAAAAACCAGAACCTTGTGTATTTCCCACAGCCCCTTTCTATATCATGCCCACTGATCTTTGTCTCACAGAAAATTTATCTTTTTTAAACAAACCCAAGGTAGGTATCAAAATCACCCCCACTATATTATGAAACATATGTAATACCCTGAAAACAAACCAATCTTTACAAACCACCCCAAATTTATTTATGAAAAAAAATTTTCAGTTATTGACATCACATCAATTTTGGATCTGGGGTCTCACACCCAGTCTTTCGATGATACCCAAAAAATTTTAATTTTATGATATCACATCCATTATACTTTTTACATCCAAATGAACAATATTTATGACTCAAACCCACTTTTGTTATCATCCCCAAACCCCGAGTTGCGACATCTCATGCGGACTTTGAAGGAATCATTTGCACTGTAAGGGCATCACATCCTCTTTATGACAGAAAACCACACTTTTTATGATGTCCCCATCCCTTCAACAAAACCGTAAACACCCAAAATGAACAGCACCCCCACGTATTTTTTCCCATGAAAACCCTACCATTTATTTTAAACCCCGAAATTTTATGTGACTTTAACCCCCAACTATACGGGGTGATACAGTTGCCTCTAAAACATCACATCTACCCCTTAATTCTTTCACAAAACGGTATTTTATGACGTAAAAAAACCTCTATATATGAAGCCACACCCAAAAGTAGGGAAATTTAAAACCCCTTTTCAGGGCCATCCCCAGCAAAAAATTCTTTTTTCTCACCCCGGGAACTGTATTGGGACCACGTCCCCCTACTCTTTTGTACAAACATACATTTTTGCATTTGTATAACTTTGAACTGTGGAAAACATCCCCTTTCCTCACGTTACCCCCATAAAAGCACCTTTTCCCAAAGGCATCACAAAACCAAAAATTTTTGACATCATATCGACAGGATCTCTGTCATCCATCCACTTTTTTGAGGGTTAACCAAAAAGTGTTTTAAATGAGACCCCATCAAACATATAAACACATCATAAAAATTTTTAAACAATACATTTTAAAATTTTTTTATCTCCAAAACCACGGTTTTCTGCTTTCCACACCCACATTTTCCCTCTTATCACACCCTTTGTGTGTTTTAAAATCACCCCCCCTTTTTTGCTTTACCATCGAAAACACATTTTTAAAAAGCATCACACCCAACATTTTAAATGACTAAAACCCCAAATTTTTTATGACTCACATCCTCTACCATGACATTACTGAAAATATTCTACTTTGCATCCATCTATTTTTTGTGTCAAAAACCACGCTAAGGGTTTTCTCAGAGAAACTTTCGAAATAGCCCACACCCCTTTTTGTATGAAATTGGGCACTTCCAAAAGGGCACCCAAAATCTTTATGACCAAAACACATTGCGTCATCGCATTACCCCCCATTGTTTCTTTGGCATCACAACACTATAGATGAATCACAACATGACAACACAAAGTTGTATCTCCCATCTCACCCATTTTATCTGAGATACACCCATGTTCTGGTCCTCAAAGCCAGTTTATCAATGTTTCCACCCCAACTCTCTGAACGAAAATCACACAAAATCAAGGGAAATGCAGTAAAATTCCGGATGAAGCCCTTTAAATCAACCCCTTATGAAAATCACACCCCCTATTTGAATGTTACCCACAGCTAGTTATTTAGACATCTTTTTCAAAAAATTATGATATGACACTTTTCCTGTTTTCATGAAAATAACGTCTTTACCTGACCTTCTCCCCCCACTATTTTTTGACATCACTCCCACTGTATATGTGCCATCCCCCAGTTACACCCACTGTGACCCGTTTAAACTCTGTGTCGGTGACATCACAACAAGTATGGAAGTCATGACACGGAACACAAAATTGACAAATTACAAAATTCACAGACATCAAAACCACTTTTATGACATCAAGATCAGTTTTTTTGGGACATCAAAAAACACTGCTTTCATGCATCAGACCCCCTCTACATGACACACACCCCCACGGTTTTGACATCTCATCCCCTTTTTCCCGGGAAAACACACCTCTCCATCGTATCATCAAAATCCACTATGGTTCAAAATACATATCCCTAATTTGACAAAGAAACAAAACCATGTAAGGGGACAATACAACCCCCTTATCGACGGGCCTAACCTCCAAAATTTCTGAATCAGTGTAGGACACTCATTCAAAGGTGTTATAACACACACAGTAGTAGGACCCCCACCTTTTATATTTTCAAACCCAATAGGGCAGTATACACGACTTCACCCCCCGCAGGGTGACATCAAGTCACCTATTAAATGACTTTCTTTTTACTTTTTTTCACATCAAAACCCTTTATATCTGACGCACTTTCCACTTACCTGGGGTCATCACAAAACATTTTAAATCGACCAAGACCCCCATTGTATTGGGGTTTACCACACCCACAAAGCCCTAACGCTTTCTTAAAAACTCATAACCCCACATCCACTCTGTTTAAAATTTTTCACCCACTCTAGGGCCCATCAAAACCCCCTTTTCATGTCAAAACCCCCAGTAATCTGTCATCGCAAAAAACTTTACCGGGGTCGGGACTAAAAAAAAAAAGTATATTAAATTTTTAAAACACCAGCATCATGTTGATTTTAAAACCCACTATTTGTATAAACACCCTATAAAAAATTTAAAGACATAAAAAACCGACTCTTCATGACATCAAAAGCCTGTATTCATGGAACCCACACCCCTCAAAATTTCATGACACCACACCCCTCTATATGACTTTCACTTTACACTCTCTTGGGGACATCAAGCACTGTAATTAGACAAGACACCTACTATGCTTTGGGACCCCATACCCCAGAAAAAATTTAAATCGCTTCAAAATATGAAGGGGAAAACCTTCCCCTGTACCCCGAGGGTAAAGGCACATATTTAACGTTTGGACATCATTTTCCCACTATATACGTTCTCACACCACTGTTGTATAACAACCCGCTCTGTGTCTGTCAAAAAACCCCCGTTCACTTGCCCCCTTCCGCTGTTTTTTCCCTCACACCCACTATGTCGACGCCATCACAACAACTTATTGGGAGACACGGGTGGCATATTTTATCCATCCGATGCACTACACATGAAAATCATATCCCCCCACTCTTATGAAAACAAACCTCAGTATGTATGAAAACAAAAAGCACTGTTTTGGACGTCATCACACGCATTGTAACGTATGAAAATTCTCTACTGTGTATGAATCACAGTAACATATAAGTGACATCATACAATGACTCTATCTATGACATCACACACTTTTAACCTTTTAAGATTTTATCTATTTAGTGGCATCACACACGTTTTTTTGAAAACAAAACCCAAATTTTTGAATTTCACGGGACACCTTGTCTGAAAACACCCCACGTATCTGTTCATCAAAAAGCAAATGTATAAATTTTATCAAACCCAATGTATGAAATCACATCCCCCACTATATTTTATGAAATCATATGTAATCCCTTTGACTTTCAAAACCAAATCTTTACGACTTTCACCCCCACTTTATTTTGACATCACTTTCCCCCCCCAAAGTAAAATCTGACATCACACAACGGATTTGTGTTTCAAAACCCAGTTTTTCGATGATATTACAACCAAAATATATTTATCACACCCAAAAATTAAAACCTTGTGAAAACCCCTAAAAACAATATTTTTGATATCAACCCACTCTTTTAATTTTCACACAAACCCCGGGAAATGCGGAATCTCTTTGGGGACTATGAATGAAAATCATTTGCATTGTAGGTGGCATCAAAATCCTTTTATGACAGAAAACCCAAACACTATTTATGATTCACAATCCACTTCAGACATAACGACACCCCCCACTATAGGAGACAGAAACCCCCACTGTATCTTTCCAGACAACCTTTCCACTGATTTTCCACAGAAATTTTTTTGTGACATTAAAACCCCTATACGTGTGATATCATTGCATCTAAAACATCACACCCTTCCCCCTTTAGTTTTCACACACGGTACTTATGACGGCACAACCTTTTAATAATGAAGCCACATCCAGTAAGAAAGGGCAAATATTTTACCCTATACATGTGACATCACAGCAAAAATTTGTCATCACACCACTGTATTGCCCCACTTTACACCTCCCCTTTTGTACGACTTTCACTTTCTCCCTTTTGTATAGAAAATCTTTTCACTTTGGGGAAAACATCACCCCTCCGTTCGACATCAAAGCCCCTTTTCTAAGGCATCCCCACACAGAATTTTTTGACATCATACGACGGGATCTCTGTAAATCACATCCCTTTTTTGAGGGTTTCACAAAAAGGGTGTATCTGTAAATTTCCCTCTACTAAATAAAAAGCCCTCAAATCCATTTTTTTACAATACATATTCACTATTTTTTTAAACCTCACAACCACGTTCTGGTCTCACCCCACACTTTCCCCCCCCCCTTATCACCCCCTTTGTGTGTATGACATCAATTTCCTTTTTGCTTACCATCGAAAACCCCTTTTTTTAAAGCATCACATCCAAAATTTTAGGAAAAGACCCACATTATTTTAGACATACTTGCATTTCAAACTCTTTACATTGCTCCAAAATTTTTGGACATTGATCCACGTATTTTGTGATAAAACCCAGCAAATGTTTAAATTCTCATTTGCAACTGTACTTATGACAAAACACCCAAATTTTTTTATGAAAAACTTGGGCCCACTATAAAAAAAGCCCGCTTTTCCAATTTTTTAAGCCCCTAACACGATTGCGGGTAAATCACATTGGGCCCATTGCATTCGTGGCATCACAGACACAATAGATGAAAATCACACACATGAAAACCCACAAACGTTTTTGCCTCTCACCCTTTTTACCCTGGACAAATCCACTGTATCTGTGTCCTAAAAGCAGTTTAAAATGTTTCCCCCACCAACCCCCACTCTCTGAACGTTTCACACACACTCTTTTATAACAGTGCATTAGGATGAATGACTGAAAATAAACCCTTTTATGACATAAAAAAACCCTATATGTTTTGACTTTCACAGTAGAAATTATTTAGGGACACCCTTTATCCAATATATATGATATGACACATCCGCTTTCATAAAAAATGAAACGTCTTCCCTGAAAACTCACCCCCCAATTTTGACATCACTAAAAACCTGTAAAAGTGCCACCCCACCCAGTTTAACCACACGTGTGTATCGATGAAACCTCGTGTTGGTGACATCCCCCTCAAGTAGGTAAGAAAGGACACGGCACACAATGGCATCTTTCCTTTTTTTCCTACAGACATCACTTTCCACTTTATGAAAACAATGATAGTATTTAGGGGGCCCTCACAAACACTGTTTTCCATGAACCCAATCCCTCTACAGGAATAAAACCCAAAGGGTTTATGACATCCCACCCCCCTATCCCGTACATCACGGGCCACCCACTAATCTTCACATCCATTTATGGTTCTGAATACATTTCCACTAAAATTTCACATGAAACACCCCATGTGAAGACAATACAACCGCTCTTCTGAAAGCAAAACCCCCAAAAACTGTATCAGTGTGTAACCCCCATTTATCCATGAATAAAAATTACCCCATGTGGGAACACCAACTATAAATGAAACAAACCCAATATGCAGAATACACACTTTCACCCCACGCAGGGTAATTCAAGTCACTTTTATTCATAAATATCAAATCTATTTAAATAACCTCACCCCTTTTTATTCTGCAGCTCATCCACGTACCTGTTTTCATCAACAAAATTTTAAACCATATAACCCCCATTGTATGTATGATACCACAGCCCAAATCTATGCATCTTATAATTTAAAAAATTAGGTAACTTAAAATTAAGGTAATTTTTCATGGGTTTGCAAAAAGAGCTTTTGGATTGCGACGGGGGTAAAAGGAAAAAGCATTTGAGAACCGGGGCAGGGCGGGCAAGAATATTTGAGATATTTTTTTTTTTTAATTAAACCTTTTTTAAATTTTGAATCTTTTAAATTTTATATTTATATAATATGTGTTTTTCTGTTCTAAATAGGGAAAGGGGTGCTAGAATTACATGAAAATGCAGAATTACGCTTTAATAAGAGGCATATAGGCCGAGACCACGGAATAATTTTTCCTTTTTTGGGGCTGCTCATTTAACTTTTTCTTTAAAGGGAGCCAAATTTAAAAGTAAAAACTCATTTATAAAAAACTAAGGATTATTTTCTACTACTTTTTTGAAGGCAAGCCCTATTCACGGGTGTGAAACCAGAATTCCCGAAATGTAAAGAAGGTTGACAAAGCAGAAAAATATGGGGCTGCCACGTTTTAACCCGCCTTTAGTATTTACAGACCACTAAAGGTCCATGATCTCCCCCCCCATATCCCACGTAATCAGGTCTCTGTTTTTTTGGCCACATTTGCTAGGGCCATTTTTGGGGACCGAAACCTTGTATTCCGGAGTTGGCGATCAAAAGTAAAACAGAGAAGGAGGGTGATATCGCTTCTTTAGACGAGGGCAAAAGTCCGACAGAGGGCGGCATCACTCAGCAAGGTATCAGGGGGCCCTCTCCCGGGGGTCTTAAACCCGGGGAGAAACGTGAGCACGACGGCTCCACGTCCACGATCAGTCAGAAAAAGATGAGAAAAAAAAAAATAAGAGAGGGGGAAAAAGAGAGAAGAAACAAAAAACCTGGGACTTAAGCTCTAATGGAGCAAAGCTGCTTTTAGATTTTTCAATATAATACAGGGGAAGTACAAGAAACATCTTTTTAAATGATGAGTTCAGCAAATCAAACAAACGCAAAAGGTTACCAAGGGAAAAAGGGTAATGCAGCCCAAGGGCAGGGGAACAATCCAATCTCAAGAAAGGGGAAGGGGCTAAACAATTTTGCCTTAACGCGGTGCTCTCTGAACTTGGGTTCCCCTGGGAAATTTGGGGCGGTGTTCAGGGGATACTCTGATGTTTAAAGGAACAACCACTTCTCTTTTTGATGTGGAATTGGGAGACTCGGACTCATGCAGGGAAATCGGACTCATCTCGGTCGATTTGCGAAAAACGAGCCCTTTTTTTTTCTGCGGTGACATCAGGGCCCTCTAGCCTTTTGCAGTGTTTTGGGGGTCTCTGAAGTTCCATCCAGGAAGTCCAACTCCTTTTTTTGTTTTATGGGGACACGGGAAATTTCTCTGCATGCAATGCAGGGGAAACGGGCCCCCATCGCACGAGGGGGGAATCTCTTGTTCTTTTTTCTAGTTTCGGTGGGGAACCCCGGGTATAACTCGATTAAAGGGCTTGATGGGCCCTTAAAACTCGATTTTTTCAGCAATGTCAGGACT
>JAJLRB010000415.1:0-35545 GCA_020976825.1 Odocoileus hemionus | reverse complement strand
TCTGCAGACAATGCAGGAGAATCTGGACTCATCTAGATTTGAATTGGGGAACACGGAGCTCTTTCATATTGCTGCTGTGACGTCAGGGTGCCTCTAAACATGGGACATTGTTCTTGAAGACTCTCTGGAGTTCCATCCAGGAAGTCCAGGCTCCTTTCGTGTTTGATGTGGAACAAGGAATTGCTCTGCACCCAATGCAGGGGAATCGGACCTCATCTGGTGGTGAGGGGGAAGTCTCGCCATTTTTCTCGAGTTGGGGCAAGAACCTGGGGTATATTCTCGAGTTAGGACTTGGATGGCCCTTCAAAACTTGAGTTTGTTCAGCGAAGTCAGGACTCATGTCTAGTTGCGAGGGACACCTCGAGATTCTCATCAAGGCTTGGCAGGGCAAGAGGGATGCTTCTTTAGGTGAGATTTGAGACCCAGGGTCCATTTCAGTTCCCACACTGATTGTCGGATTCCTATCAATTTTTACGAGGAGTCAGGGTTGTTGTCCTTTTGACTCATTGAACTCCAAGTACCTCTCGAATTTTTAAGGGGATGTGAGGCCTCCGGTCGAGATAAGGCGGGGAACTAGGGATTTCTCTAAAGTCTCCACAGGGGATTCACACATCCCTTCATCTTGGGAGATGAAAGACTAGCCTGCATTCAAGTAACTGGAGGGAAATCCGGCCATATTTCGAGTCACGCCATCTCGGTGTTCATTCCACTTGAGGCAGCAAACTCAGGGTCCCTCTCACATACCTATAGCTAAGAGAGGCCTCCTGTTCAGGGGCTTGCGGAAAGTTGCATTCCTCTTGAGTTAAAAATAGGGAATCAGCTCTCATCTCGAGATGATTTGGGGTACCCGAAGCTATTCTTGAGTTGGTGTGCTGAACTGGGTGTTCCTCTGGACTATATTTAACTTTTATATAGCAACCATGATATATCTTGAATGTTAGCACTTTATGGATCATTGAAACTATTTATCAAATCATATTATATATCAAATTATTCACACATTATGACATCAATGATTAGTATTTATGACATCACAAACACTGCATTCATGATATCAGATCCCCTCTATATGACATCACATCCACGGTTTATGACATCTCATCCCCTCTCCCTGTGACACCACAGCCACTCCATCTGTATCATCACATCCACTGTGGTTCTGAATTCATATCCACTATATTTGACATGAAATACACCGTGTTAAGACAATACAACCATACTATCTGACATCATAAACTCCATATCTGTATCTGTGTGATCACACCCACTCTATCGATGATATAACAAACACTGTATGTAGGACATCACACATACTATACGTATGGAACAATATGCACTATATACGCCATCACACACACGCTATATGATATCAAATCACTCTATTCATGACATCAAATCTACTTTATCTCACATCACACCTTTTATATCTGACAGCACAACCAATGTACCTGTGTCATCACACACAGATTATTGATCATATAACTCCCATTGTATGTATGATACCACAGCCACAATGTGTATGACATCTTATGAACTACATATGACATCACATCCACTCTGTATGCTATCACAGCACTCTATGACATCACACCCACTGTTCTCATGTCATCACACCCAGTATATCTGACATCGCATCCACTGTACCTGGGTCATTACTGAGTATATTGATTATACCACACCAGCGTTATGTGTGATATCAAGCCCACTATATATATGACATCCTATGATTAATTTGTGACATAGCACCCACTCTTTATGACATCACAAGAGTGTATTCATGGCAACACACCCACTCTATTCATGGCATCACATACACTGTACTTGTGACATCACAGCCACTGTAATTATGACAAGACACCTACTATGCTTTAGACATCATACTCAGTAAATATAATATCTCACTTGGTATATGAATGGGAACACTACCACTGTTTCCGATGTCATGGCATACACTACGTTTAGGACATCATATCCACAATATACGTTCTCACGAACACTGTGTGTATGACTACACAAGCTCTATGTCTGTCTTGAAACGCGTTCTAACTGCCATCACATCCACTGTATATGTCATCATACCCACGTTGTCGACGCCATCACACCAAGTATGTAAGAGATCACAGGTGGCATATGTATGCCATCAGATGCCCTACACATGACATCATATCCACCATCTATGACAACAATCTTCAGTATTTATGAAATCACATGCACTGTATTCAGGACATCACACGCATTATATACCATATGACATTTCATATACTGTGTACGATACAACATTCACTATGTAAATGACATCATACAGTGACTCTATCGATGACATCACACACTCTGCCTTTATGACTTATCTACATTATGTGGCATCACACAGTGTTATGAGAACAGAACCATTGTGTACTTCACATACACCATATATGATATCTCACCCACAGTATCTGTGTCACCACAGCAAATGTATCAATTTTATCAAACCCAGTGTATGTATGACATCACCTCCACTATATGTATGGAAGCATATGTAATACCTATGACATCACATCCACTCTTTACGACATCACACCACTTTATTTATGACATCATGTCCACTATATCTGACCTCACATCAACTGGATCTGTGTCGTCACACCCAGTCTATCGATGATATAACAACCAATATATATATAATATCACATCCAGTATACGTGCGACAACCTATCCAAAATATTTATGACATCACACCCCATTCCTGTGTACCTGACACCACACTCGGAATATGTATGATATAATTTGCACTGTAGATGGCATCACATGTTCTTTATAACAGCAATCCACAGTATTTATGATGTCACAACCACTTTGGACATGACGCCACATCCACTATATGAGACAGCACACCCACTGTATATTTGCCATCACAACATCTCCACTGATATCACACACACTGTAATGTGTCATCACACCCACAATATGTGTGATATCATATGCACTCTATAACATCACATATACTCCTTAAGTCTTCACACTACTGTACTTATGACGACCCAACCTCTATATATGAAACCACATCCAGTAAGTAGGGCAATATATACCCTATACATGTGACATCACAGCAAAAAATCTGTGTCATCACACCGACTGTATTGACCACGTCACACCTACTCTTTGTATGACATCACACTCTGCGTATGTATAGCATCTTTGCACTGTGGAAGACATCACTTCCTCACGTTATGACATCAAACCACCATTTCTAAGGCATCACACACACTATATTTGACATCATATCCACAGTATCTCTGTCATCGCACCCACTCTCTTGATGATATCCCAAAAAGTGTATCTATGAGATCTCATCTGCTATATATGATGACATCATATCCATTGTATACAATACATATTCACTAGTTTTGTTACCTCACAACCACAGTATCTGGGTCTCACTCCCACTGTTTCCATCTTATCACACCCTTTGTATGTATGACATCAAACCCCTGTTTGCGTACCAACATAAACACTATTTAAGACATCACATCCACATTTTATGACATGACACCACATTATTTATGACATCACATGCACTCTACTCATGACATCACTCCAAACATATCTGACATTGCATCCACTGTATCTGTGTCATCACAACCACTCTAATGATGATCTCAGACCAACTGTACGTATGACATCACACCCATTTTATGTATGACATCTTAGGCACTATAGAAAACGTCGCATCCACTCTTTGTTACTTATCACCATTGCAGTCATCGAATTACCTCCATTGCATTCGTGGCATCACAGACATTATAGATGAGATCACACACATGACAACACAAACGTTGTATCTGCCATCTCAACCATTGTATCTGAGACTACATCCACTGTATCTGTGTCCTCAAAATCAGTGTATCAATGATTCCACACCCACTCTTTGGACGATATCACACACACTCTATGTATGACAGCACATTCAGGATGAATGACATGACATAAACCCTTTATGACATCAGAGTCCTATATGTATGACATCACAGCTAGTATATTTATGACATCATATCCAATTTCTATTACATGACACATACTGCTTTCATGACAATGCAACGTCTATACCTGACATCTCACCCACTATATTTGACATCACTGCCACTGTATATGTGCCATCACACAGATGACACACACGTGTGTATCGATGTACCTCTGTGTCGATGACATCACAACAAGTATGGAAGTCATAACACGGCACACATATGTCATCTTACACATTCTACATGACATCACATTCACACTTTATGACATCAATGAACAGTGTTTAGGACATCACAAACACTGCATTCATGACATCAGATCCCCTCTATATGACATCACATCCACGGTTTATGACATCTCATCCCCTATCCCTGTGACATCACAGCCACCTCATCTGTATCATCACTTCCACTGTGGTTCTGAATTCATATCCACTATACTTGACATGAAACACACCATGTTATGACAATATGACCAGTCTATCTGACAGCATAACCTCGATAATTTGTATCAGTGTGATGACACCCATTCTATTGATGATATAACACACACTGTATGTAGGACACCACACATACTATATGTATTGAACAATATGCAGTATATACGACATCACAGCCACGCAGGGTGACATCAAGACTCTCTATTCATGACATCAAATCTACTTTATCTCACATCACACACTTTATATCTGACAGCACATCCACTGTACCTGTGTCATCACACACATTTTATCGACCATATAAACCCCATTGTACGTATGATACCACAGCCACAAATTCTATGACATCTTATGAACTACATATGACATCACATCCTCTCTGTATGATATCACACCACTCTATGACATCACACCCTCTGTTCTCATGTCCTCAACCCAGTATATCTGACATCGCATACACTGTACTTGGGGCATTACTGAGTATATTGATTATACCACACCAGCATTATGTGTGATATCAAACTCACTGTATGTTTAACACCGTTTGAATAATTTGTGACATAACACCCACTCTTTATGACATCACAAGCCTGTATTCATGGCAGCACACCCACTGGATTCATGACACCACACCCACTCTATATGACATCACACACACTCTACTTGTGACATCACAGCCACTGTACTTATGACAAGACACCTACTATGCTTTAGACACCATACTCAGTAAATATAACATCTCCCTTGTTATATGAATGGGAACACTACCGCAGTATCCGATGTCTTGGCACATACTAGGTTTAGGACATCATATCCACTATATACGTTCTCACCCACACTGTGTGTATGACTACACAAGCTCTGTCTGTCTTGAAACCCGTTCTAACTGCCATCACATACACTGCAAATGTCATCACTCCCTCTTTGTCGATGCCATCACAACAACTATGTAAGAAATGACAGGTGGCATATGTATGCAATCAGATGCAATACACATGACATCATATCCACACTCTATGACAATAATCCTCAGTATTTATGACATCACATGCACTGTATTCATGACATCACACGCATTGTATACGATATGACATTTCATCTACTGTGTATGATATCACGGTCACTATATAAGTGACATCATACAACGACTCTATCTATGACATCACACACACTACCTTTATGATTTATCTACATTATGTGGCATCACACAGTGTTATGATAACAGAACCATTATGTACTTCACAGACACCATATCTGATAACACACCCACTGTATCTGTGTCACCACAGCAAATGTATCAATTTTATCAAACCCAGTGTATGTATGACATCACCTCCACTATATGTATGAAAGCATATGTAATACCTATGACATCACATCTACTCTTTACGACATAACACCACTTTATTTATGACATCATGTACACGATATCTGACCTCACATCAACTGGATCTGTGTCGTCACATCCAGTCTATCGATGATATCACAACCTATATATATATGGTATCACATCCAGTATACGTGTGATATCCTATGCACTATATTCATGACATCACACCCACTCTGTATAACAACACAACCCCCTGCGTTGCTGACACCACAGCCGGCCTATGTATGATATCATTTGCACTGTAGATGGCATCACATCCTCTTTATAACAGCAAACCACAGTATGTATGATGTCACATCCACTTCAGACATGACGTCACACCCACTATATGAGACAGCACACCCACTGTATTTTTGCAATTACAACCTCTCTGCTGATATCACACGCACTTTTGTGTGACATTACACCCACTCTACGTGTGACATCAGTTGAACTCTATAACATCACATCTACTCCTTAAGTCTTCACACTACTGTACTTATGACGTCAAAACCTCTATATATGAAACCACATCCAGTATGTAGGGCAATATATACCCTATACATGTGACATCACAGCAAATAATCTGTGTCATCACACCGACTGTATTGACCACGTCACACCTACTCTTTGTATGACATCACACTCTGCGTAGGTATAGCATCTTTGCACTGTGGAAGACATCACTTCCTCACGTTACGACATCAAACCACCATTTCTAAGGCATCACGCACACTATATTTGACATCATATTCACAGTATCTCTGTCATCGCACCCACTCTATTGATGATATCACATAAAGAGTATCTATGAGATCTCATCTGCTATATATGATGACATCATATCCATTGTATAAAATACATACTCACTAGTTTTGTTACCTCACAACCACTGTATCTGTGTCTCACACCCACTCTTTCCATCTTACCACACCCTTTGTATGTATGACATCACACCCCTCTTTGCATACCATCATAAACACTATTGAAGGCATCACATCCACATTTTATGACATGACACCACATTATTTATGACATCACTCCAAACATATCTGACATTGCATCCACTGTATCTGTGTCATCACAACCACTCTAATGATGATCTCAGACCAACTCTACGTATGACATCACACCCATTTTATGTATAACATCTTAGGCACTATACAAAACGTCGCATCCACTCTTTATGACTTCTCACCATTGCAGTCATCGCATTACCTCCATTGCATTCGTGGCATCACAGACACTATAGATGAGATCACACACATGAGAACACATATGTTGTATCTGCCATCTCACCCATTGTATCTGAGACTATATCCACTCTATCTGTGTCCTCAAAGCCAGTGTATCAGTGATTCCACACCCACTCTCTGGACGATATCACACACACTCTATGTAAGACAGCACATTCAGGATGAATGACATGACATAAACCCTTTATGACATCACAGCCCTATATGTATGATATCACAGCTAGTATATTTATGACATCATATCCAATTTCTATGACATGACACATACTGCTTTCATGACAATGCACCGTCTATACCTGACATCTCACCCACTATATTTGACATCACTGCCACTGTATATGTGCCATCAAACAGATGACACACAGGTGTGTATCAATGTACCTCTGTGTCGATGATATCACAAGTATGGAAGTCATGACACGGCACACATATGACATCTTACATATTCTACATGCATCACATTCACACTTTATGACATCAATAATCAGTGTTTATGACATCACAAACACTGCATTCATGACATCAGATCCCTTCTCTATGACATCACATCCACGGTTTATGACATCTCATCCCCTATCCCTGTGACATCACAGCCACTCCATCTATATCATCACATCCACTGTGGTTCTGAATTCATATCCACTATATTTGACATGAAACACACCATGTTATGACAATACAACCAGTCTATGTGACAGCATAACCTCGATAATTTGTATCAGTGTGATGACACCCAGTCTATCGATGATATAACACCCACTGTATGTAGGACACCACACATACTATATTTATCGAACAATATCCGGTATATACGACATCACAGCCATGCAGGGTGACATCAAGACGCTCTATTCATGACATCAAATCTACTTTATCTCACATCACACACTTTATATCTAACAGCACATCCACTGTACCTGTGTCATCACACACATTTTATCGACCATATAAACCCCATTGTACGTATGATACCACAGCCACAAATTCTATGACATCTTATGAACTACATATGACATCACATCCACTCTGTATGATATCACACCACTCTATGACATCACACCCTCTGTTCTCATGTCATCAACCCAGTATATCTGACATCGCATCCACTGTACCTGGGGCATTACTGAGTATATTGATTATACCACACCAGCATTATGTGTGATATCAAACCCACTATATATATGACATCCTATGATTAATTTGTGACATAGCACCCACTCTTTATGACACCACAAGCCTGTATTCATGGCAACACACACACTCGATTCATGACACCACACCCACTCTATATGACATCACATACACTCTACTTGTGACATCACAGCCACTGTACTTACGACAAGACAGCTAGTATGCTTTAGACACCATACTCAGTAAATATAACATCGCACTTGTTATATGAATGGGAACACTACTGCGGTATCCGATGTCATGGCACATACTACCTTTAGGACATCATATCCACTATATACATTCTCACCCACACTGTGTGTATAACTACACAAGCTCTATGTCTGTCTTGAAACCCATTCTAAATGCCATCACATACACTGTAAATGTCATCACACCCACTTTGTCAACGCCATCACAACAACTATGTAAGAAATGACAATTGGCATATGTATGCCATCAGATGCAATACACATGACATCATATCCACACTCTATGACAACAGTCCTCAGTATTTATGACATCACATGCACTGTATTCATGACATCACACGCATTGTATACGATATGACATTTCATCTACTGTGTATGATATCACGGTCACTATATAGGTGACATCATACAATGACTCTATCTATGACATCACACACACTAACTTTATGACTTATCTACATTATGTGGCATCACACAGTGTTATGAGAACAGAACCATTGTGTACTTCACAGACACCATGTCTGATATCTCACCCACTGTATCTGTGTCACCACAGCAAATGTATCAATTTTATCAAACCCAGTGTATGTATGACATCACCTCCACTATATGTATGAAAGCATATGTAATACCTATGACATCACATCCACTCTTTACGACATCACACCACTTTATTTATGACATCATGTCCACTATATCTGACCTCACATCAACTGTCTGTGTCGTCACACCCAGTCTATCGATGATATCACAACCTATATATATATATGGTATCACATCCAGTATACGTTTGATATCCTCTGCACTATATTCCAGACATCACACCCATTCTGTATATCATCACAACCCCCAGCGTTGCTGACACCACAGGCGGCCTATGTATGATATCATTTGCACTGTAGATGGCATCACATCCTCTTTATAAGAGCAAACCACAGTATGTATGATATCACATCCACTTCAGACATGACGTCACACCCACTATATGTGACAGCACACCCACTGTATTTTTGCAATCACAACCTCTCCACTGATATAACACGCACTTTTATGTGACATTACACCCACTATACGTGTGACATCAGTTGAACTCTATAACATCACATCTACTCCTTAAGTCTTCACTTTACTGTACTTATGATGACCCAACCTCTATATATGAAACCACATCCAGAATGTAGGGCAATATATACCCTATACATGTGACATCACAGCAAATAATCTGTGTCATCACACCGACTGTATTGACCACGTCACACCTACTCTTTTTATGACATCACACTCTGCGTATGTATAGCATCTTTGCACTGTAGAAGACATCACTTCCTCACGTTACGACATCAAACCACCATTTCTAAGGCATCACGCACACTATATTTGACATCATATCCACAGTATCTCTGTCATCGCACCCACTCTCTTGATGATATCCCAAAAAGTGTATCTATGAGATCTCATCTGCTATATATGATGACATCATATCCATTGTATACAATACATACTCACTAGTTTTGTTACCTCACAACCACAGTATCTGTGTCTCACACACACTCTTTCCATCTTATCACACCCTTTGTATGTATGACATCACACCCCTGTTTGCGTACCATCATAAACACTATTTAAGGCATCACATCCACATTTTATGACATGAAACCACATTATTTATGACATCACATGCACTCTACTCATGACATTACTCCAAATATATCTGACATTGCATCCACTCTATCTGTGTCATCACAACCACTCTAATGATGATCTCAGACCAACTGTACGTATGACATCACACCCATTTTATGTATGACATCTTAGGCACTATAGAAAACGTCGCATCCACTCTTTATTACTTATCAACATTGCAGTCATCGAATTACCTCCATTGCATTCGTGGCATCACAGACATTATAGATGAGATCACACACATGACAACACAAACGTTGTTTCTGCCATCTCAACCATTGTATCTGAGACTACATCCACTGTATCTGTGTCCTCAAAATCAGTGTATCAATGATTCCACACCCACTCTCTGGACAATATCACACACACTCTATGTATGACAGCACATTCAGGATGAATGACATGACATAAACCCTTTATGTCATCACAGCCCTATATGTATGACATCACAGCTAGTATATTTATGACATCATATCCAATTTCTATGACATGACACATACTGCTTTCATGACAATGCAACGTCTATACCTGACATCTCACCCACTATATTTGACATCACTGCCACTGTATATGTGCCATCACACAGATGACACACACGTGTGTATCAATGTACCTCTGTGTCGATGACATCACAACAAGTATGGAAGTCATGACACGGCACACATATGTCATCTTACACATTCTACATGACAACACATTCACACTTTATGACATCAATGAACAGTGTTTATGACATCACAAACACTGCATTCATGACATCAGATCCCCTCTATATGACATCACATCCACGGTTTATGACATCTCATCCCCTATCTCTATGACATCACAGCCACTCCATCTGTATCATCACATCCACTGTGGTTCTGAATTCATATCCACTATATTTGACATGAAACACACCATGTAATGACAATGCGACCAGTCTATCTGACAGCATAACCTCGATAATTTATATCAGTGTGATGACACCCAATCTATTGATGATATAACACACACTGTATGTAGGACACCACACATACTATATGTATCGAACAATATGCAGTATATACGACATCACAGCCACGCAGTGTGACATCAAGACTCTCTATTCATGACATCAAATCTACTTTTTCTCACATCACACACTTTATATCTGACAGCAAATCCACTGTACCTGTGTCATCACACACATTTTATCGACCATATAAACACCATTGTACTTATGATACCACAGCCACAAATTCTATGACATCTTATGAACTACATATGACATCACATCCACTCTGTATGATATCTCACCACTCTATGACATCACACCCTCTGTTCTCATGTCTTCAACCCAGTATATCTGACATCGCATACACTGTACTTGGGGAATAACTGAGTATATTGATTATAACACACCAGCATTATGTGTGATATCAAACCCACTGTATGTATGACATCCTATGAATAATTTGTGACATAATATCCACTCTTTATGACATCACAAGCCTGTATTCATGGCAACACACCCACTCGATTCATGACACCACACCTACTCTATATGACATCACATACACTCTACTTGTGAGATCAAAGCCACTGTAATTATGACAAGACACCTACTATGCTTTAGACACCATACTCATTAAAAATAACATCGCACTTCGAATATTAATGGGAACACTATCACTGTATCCGATGTCGTGGCACATACTACTTTTAGGACATCATATCCACTATATACGTTCTCACACACACTGTGTGTATGACTACACAAGCTCTGTGTCTGTCTTGAAACCCGATCTAAATGCCATCACATCCACTGTATATGTCATCACACCCACTTTGTCGACGCCATCACAACAACTATGTAAGAGATCACAGGTGGCATATGTATGCCATCTGATGCACTACACATGACATCATATCCACACTCTATGACAACAATCCTCAGTGTGTATGACATCACTTGCACTGTATTCATGACATCACACGCATTGTATACGATATGACATTTCATCTACTGTGTATGATATCACAGTCACTATATAAGTGACATCATACAATGACTCTATCTATGACATCACACACTCTACCTTTACGACTTATCTACTTTATGTGCCATCATCACACACAGTGTAATGAAAAGAGAACCATTGTGTACTTCACAGACACCATATCTGATATCACACCCACTGTATCTGTGTCATCACAGCAAATGTATCAATTTTATCAAACCCAGTGTATGTATCACATCACCTCCAATATATGTATGAAATCATATGTAATACCTATGACATCACATCCACTCTTTACGACATCACACTACTTTATTTATGACATCATGTTCAGTATATCTGACCTCACATCAACTGGATCTGTGTCATCACACCCAGTCTTTCGATGATATCACAACTAATATATATATGATATCACATCCAGTATACGTGTGACATCCTATGCACTATATTTATGACATCACACCCACTCTGTATAACATCACAACCCCCTGAGTTGCTGACATCTCACGCGGACTATGAATGATATCATTTGCACTGTAGATGGCATCACATCCTCTTTATGACAGCAAACCACACTATTTATGATGTCACATCCACTTCAGACATGACGTCACACCCACTATATGAGACAGCACACCCACTGTATCTTTGCCATGACAACCTATCCACTGATATCACACGCAATTTTATGTGACAATACACCCACTATACGTGTGACATCAGTTACACTCTATAACATCACATCTACTCCTTAAGTCTTCACACGACTGTACTTATGACATCACAATCTCTATATATGAAGCCACATCCAGTAAGTAGGTCAATATATACCCTATACATGTGACATCACAGCAAATAATCTGTGTCATCACACCGACTGTATGGACCACGTCACACTTACTCTTTGTATGACATCACACTCTGCATTTGTATAGCATCTTTGCACTGTGGAAAACATCACATACTCACGTTACGATATCAAAGCACCATTTCTAAGGCATCACACACAGTATATTTGACATCATATCCATAGGATCTCTGTCATCACATACACTGTATTGATGATATCACAACAAGTGTATCTATGAGATCTCATACGCTATATAGGATGACATCATATCCATTGAATACAATACATATTCACTAGTTTTGTTACCTCACAACCACTGTATCTGCGTCCCAGGCCCACTCTTTCCATCTTATCACAAGATTTGTATGTATGACATCAAACCCCTGTTTGCGTACCATAGTAAAATCTATTTAAAGCATCACATCCACATTTTATGACATGACACCACATTATTTATGACATCACATGCACTCTACTCATGACATTACTCCAAATATATCTGACATTGCATTCACTGTATTTGTGTGATCACAACCACTCTAATGATGATCTCAGAGCAACTGTACGTATGACATCACACCCATTTTATGTATGACATCTTAGGCACTAAACAAAACGACGAATCCTCTCTTATGACTTCACACGATTGCAGTCATCGCATTACCTCCATTGCATTCGTGGCATCACAGACACTATAGATGAGATCACACACATGACAACACAAACGTTGTATCTGCCATCTCACCCATTGTATCTGAGACTACATCCACTGTATCTGTGTCCTCAAAGCCAGTGTATCAATGATTCCACACCCACTCTCTGGACGATATCACACACACTCTATGTATGACAGCACATTCAGGATGAATGACATGACATAAACCCTTTATGACATCACAGCCCTATATGTATGACATCTTAGCTAGTATATTTATGACATCATATCCAATATATATGATATGACACATCCTGCTTTCATGAAAATGCAACGTCTATACCTGACATCTCACCCACTATATTTGACATCATTGACACTGTATATGTGCCATCACCCAGATGACACACACGTGTGTATCGATGTACCTCTGTGTCAATGACATCACAACAAGTATGTAAGTCATGACACGGCACCCATATGACATCTTACACATTCTACATGACATCACATTCACACTTTATGACATCAATGATCAGTATTTATGACATCAGAAACACTGCTTTCATGACATCAGATCCCCTCTACATGACATCACATCCACGGTTTATGACATCTCATCCACTATCCCTGTGACATCACAGCCTCTCCATCAGTATCATCACATCCACTATGGTTCTAAATATATATCCACTATATTTGACAAGAAACACACCATGTCAGGACAGTACAACCACTCTATCTGACAGCATAAAGACCATAATCTGTACAAGTGTGATGACACCCATTCTATCAATGATATAACACACACAGTATGTAGGACACCACACATATTATATGTATCGAACAATATGCAGTATACACGATATCACACCCACGCAGGGTGACATCAAGTCACTCTTCATGACATAAAATCTACTTTATCTCATATCACACCCTTTATATCTGTCAGCACATCCACTGTACCTGTGTCATCACACACAGTTTATCGACCATATAACCCCCATTGTATGTGTGATACCACAGCCACAAAGTCTATGACATCTTACGAACTACATATAACATCACATCCACTCTGTATGATGTCACACCACTCTATGACATCACACCCACTGTTCTCATGTCATCAACCCAGTATATCTGGCATCGCATCCACTTTACCTGGGTCATTACTGAGCATATTGATGATAACACACCAGCATTATGTGTGATATCAAACCTACTATATGTATGACATCCTATGATTGCTTTGTGACATAACACCGACTCTTTATGACATCACAAGCCTGTATTCATGGCAACACACTCACTCGATTCATGACACCACACCCACTCTATATGACATCACATACACTCTACTTGTGACATCACAGCCACTGTAATTATGACAAGACACCTACTATGTTTTAGACACCATACTCAGTAAAATAACATCGCACTTCGAATATGAATGGGAACACTACCACTGTATTCAATGTCATGGCACATACTACGTTTAGGACATCGTATCCACTATATACGTTCTCACACACACTGTGTGTATGACTACACAAGCTCTGTGTCTGTCTTGAAACCCGTTCTAAATGCCATCACATCCGCTGTATATGTCATCACACCCACTTTGTCGAGGCCATCACCACTATGTAAGAGATCACCGGGGGCATATGTATGCCATCCATGCAGTACACATGACATCATATCCACTCTCAATGACAACAATGCTCAGTATGTATGACATCACATGCACTGTATTCATGTCATCACACGCATTGTATATGATATGACATTTCATCTACTGTGTATGATATCAAAGTCACTATATAAGTGACATCATACAATGAAACTATCTATGACATCATACACTCTACTTTCACGACTTATCTACTTTATGTGGCATCACACACAGTGTAATGAGAACAGAACCATTGTGTACTTCACAGACACCATATCTGATATCACACTCACTGTATCTGTGTCATCACAGCAAATGTATCAATTTTATCAAACCCAGTGTATGTATCACATCACCTCCACTATATGTATGAAATCATATGTAATACCTATGACACCACATCCACTCTTTACGACATCACAACACTTTATTTATGACATCACGTTCAGTATATCTGACCTCAAATCAACTGGGTCTGTGTCGTCACACCAAGTCTTTCGATGATTTCACAACCAATATATATATGATATCACATCCAGTATACGTGTGACATCCTATGCACTATATTTATGACATCACACCCACTCTGTATAACATCACAAACCCTGAGTTACTGACATCTGACGCGGACTATGAATGATATCATTTGCAATGTAGATGGCATCCCATCCTCTTTTTGACAGCAAACCACACTTTTTATGATGTCACATCCACTTCAGACATGACGTCACACCCACTATATGAGACAGCACACCCACTGTATCTTTGCCATGACAACATATCGACTGATATCACACGCAATTTTATGTGACAATGCACCCACTATACGTGTGATATCAGTTACACTCTATAACATCACATCTACTCCTTAAGTCTTCACACGACTGTACTTATGACGTCACAACCCCTATATATGAAGCCACATCCAGTAAGTAGGGCAATATATACCCTATACATGTGACATCACAGCAAATAATCTGTGTCATCACACCGACTGTATTGACCACGTCACACCTACTCTTTGTATGACATCACACTCTGCATTTGTATAGCATCTTTGCACTGTGGAAAACATCACATCCTCACGTTACGACATCAAACCACAATGTCTAAGGCATCACACACAGTATATTTGACATCATATCCACAGGATCTCTGTCATCACATCCAATGTATTGATGATATCACAACAAATGTATCTATGAGATCCCACCCGCCATATAAGATGACATCTTATCCATTGTATACAATACATATTCACTAGTTTTGTTACCTCACAACCACTGTATCTGTGTCTCACACACACTCTTTCCATCTTATCACACCCTTTGTATGTATGACATCACACCCCTCTTTGCGTACCATTGTAAACACTATTTAAAGTATCACATCCACATTTTATGACATGACACCACATTATTTATGACATCACATGCACTCTACTCATGACATTACTCCAAATATATCTGACATTGCATTCACTGTATCTGTGTGATCACAACGACTCTAATGATGATCTCAGAGCAACTGTATGAATGACATCACACCCATTTTATGTATGACATCTTAGGCACTATACAAAACATCGCATCCACTCTTTATGACTTCACACGATTGCAGTCATCGCATTACCTCCATTGCATTCGTGGCATCACAGACACTATAGATGAGATCACACACATGACAACACAAACGTTGTATCTGACATCTCACCCATTGTATCTGACACTACATCCACTGTATCTGTGTCCTCAAAGCCAGTGTATCAATGATTCCACACCCACACTCTGGACGATATCACAAACACTCTATGTATGACAGCACATTCAGGATGAATGACATGACATAAACCCTTTATGACATGACAGCCCTATATGTATGACATTACAGCTAGTATATTTATGACATCATATCCAATATATATGATATGACACATACTGCTTTCATGAAAATGCAACGTCTATAACTGACATCTCACCCACTATATTTGACATCACTGCCACTGTATATGTGCCATCACCCAGATGACACACACGTGTGTATCCATGTACCTCTGTGTCGATGACATCAAAACAAGTATGTAACTCATGACACGGCACACATATGACATCTTACACATTCTACATGACATCACATTCACACTTTATGACATCAATGATCAGTATTTATGACATCACAAACACTGCTTTCATGACATCAGATCCCCTCTACATGACATCAAATCCTGGTTTATGACATCTCATCCCCTGTCATTGTGACATCACAGCCTCTCCATCTGTATCTGCACATCCACTATGGTTCTGAATACATATCCACTATATTTGACAAGAAACACACCATGTCAATACAATACAACCACTCTATCTGACAGCATAACCTTCATAATCTGTATCAGTGTGATGACACCCATTCTATCGATGATATAACACACACAGCATGTAGGACACCACACATACTATATGTATCGAACAATATGCAGTATACACGACATCACACCCATGCAGGCTGACATCAAGTCACTCTATTCATGACATCAAATCTACTTTATCTCACATCACACCCTTTATATCTGACAGCACATCCACTGTACCTGTGTCATCACACACAGTTTATCAACCATATAACCCTCATTGTATGTTTGATAACACAGCCACAAAGTCTTTGACATCTTACGAACTACATATGACATCACATCCACTCTGTGTGATATCACACCACTCTATGACATCACACCCACTGTTCTCATGTCATCAACCCAGTATATCTGGCATCGCATCCACTTTACCTGGGTCATAACTGAGTATATTCATTATAACACACCACCATTATGTGTGATATCAAACCCACTATATGTATGACATCCTATGATTAATTTGTGACATAACACCGGCTCTCTATGACATCACAAGCCTGTATTCATGGCAACACACCACTCTATTCATGACACCACACCCACTCTATATGACATCACATACACTCTACTTGTGACATCACAGCCACTGTAATTATGACAAGACATCTACTAGGCTTTAGACAACATACTCAGTAAAAATGACATCACACTTTGAATATGAATGGGAACACTACCACTGTATCCGATGTCATGGCACATACTACTTTTAGGACATCATATCCACTATATACGTTTTCACACACACTGTGTGTATGACTACACAAGCTCTGTGTCTGTCTTGAAACCCGTTTAAAATGCCATCACATTCACTGTATATGTCATCACACCCAATTTGTCGACGCCATCACAACAACTATGTAAGAGATCACAGGTGGCATATGTATGCCATCAGATGCACTACACATGACATCATATCCACACTCTATGACAAAAATCCTCAGTATGTATGACATCACATGCACTGTATTCATGTCATCACACGCATTGTATACGATATGACATTTCATCTACTGTGTATGATATCACAGTCACTATATAAGTGACATCATACAATGACTCTATCTATGACATCACACACTCTACCTTTACGACTTATCTACTTTATGTGCCATCACACACAGTGTTATGAAAACAGAACCATTGTGTACTTCACAGACACCATATCTGATATCACACCCACTGTATCTGTGTCATCACAGCAAATGTATCATTTTATCAAACCCAGTGTATGCATCACATCACCTCCACTATATGTATGAAATCATATGTAATACCTATGACATCACATCCACTCTTTACGACATCACACCACTTTATTTATGACATCACGTTCAATATATCAGACCTCACATCAACTGGTTCTGTGTCGTCACACCCAGTCTTTCGATGATATCACAACCAATATATATATGATATCACATCCAGTATACGTGTGTCATCCTATGCACTATATTTATGACATCACACTCACTCTGTATAACATCACAACCCCCTGAGGTGCTGACATCTCACGCGGACTATGAATGATATCATTTGCACTGTAGATGGCATCACATCCTCTTTATGACAGCAAACCACACTATTTATGATGTCACATCCTCTTCAGACATGACGTCACAACCACTATATGAGACAGCACACCCACTATATCTTTTCCATGACAACCTATCCACTGATATCACACGCAATTTTATGTGACAATACACCCACTATACGTGTGACATCAGTTGCACTCTATAACATCACATCTACTCCTTAAGTCTACACACTGACTGTACTTATGACGTCACAACCTCTATATATGAAGCCACATCCAGTAAGTAGGTCAATATATATCCTATACATGTGACATCACAGCAAATAATCTGTGTCATCACACCAACTGTATTGACCACGTCACACCTACTCTTTGTATGACATCACACTCTGCATTTTTATAGCATCTTTGCACTGTGGAAAACATCACATCCTCATGTTACTACATCAAAGCACCATTTCTAAGGCATCACACAGAGTATATTTGACATCATATCCAGAGGATCTCTGTCATCACATCCACTGTATTGATGATATCACATCAAGTGTATCTATGAGATCCCATCTGCTATATAGGATGACATCATATCCATTGTATACAATACATATTCACTAGTTTTGTTACCTCACAACCACTGTATCTGCGTCTCACACCCACACTTTCCATCTTATCACACCCTTTGTATGTATGACCTAACACCCCTCTTTGCGTACCATCGTAAACACTATTTAAAGCATCACATCCAC
Source organism: Odocoileus hemionus (assembly GCA_020976825.1). Classification (NCBI taxonomy): domain Eukaryota; kingdom Metazoa; phylum Chordata; class Mammalia; order Artiodactyla; family Cervidae; genus Odocoileus; species Odocoileus hemionus. Next base: position 15,556 of record JAJLRB010000415.1, on the reverse strand, counting down.
ATTTTATTACATGACACCACATTATTTATGACATCACATGCACTCTACTCATGACATTACTCCAAATATATCTGACATTGCATCCCTGTATTTATGTGATCACAACCACTCTAATGATGATCTCAGAGCAACTGTACATATGACATCACACCCATTTTATGTATGACATTTTAGGACACTATACAAAACGTCACATCCACTCTTTAAGACTTCACACGATTGCAATCATCGCATTACCTGCATTGCATTCGTGGCATCACAGACAATATAGATGAGGTCACACACATGACAACACAAACGTTGTATCTGCCATCTCACCCATTGTATCTGAGACTACATTCACTGTATCTGTGTCCTCAAAGCCAGTGTATCAATGATTCCACACCCACTCTCTGGACGATATCACACACACTCTATGTATGACAGTACATTCAGGATGAATGACATGACATAAACCCTTTATGACATCACAGCCCTATATGTATGACATCATCAGCTAGTATATTTTTGATGACATCATATCCAATATATATGATATGACACATACTGCTTTCATGAAAATGCAACGTCTATACCTGACATCTCACCCACTATATTTGACATCATTGACACTGTATATGTGCCATCACACAGATGACACACACGTGTGTATCGATGTACCTCTGTGTCAATGACATCACAACAAGTATGTAAGTCATGACACGGCACACATATGACATCTTACACATTCTGCATGACATCACATTCACACTTTATGACATCAATGATCAGTATTTATGACATCACAAACACTGCTTTCATGACATCAGATCCCCTCTACATGACATCACATCCACGGTTTATGACATCTCATCCACTATCCCTGTGACATCACAGCCTCTCCATCTGTATCATCACATCCACTATGGTTCTAAATATATATCCACTATATTTGACAAGAAACACACCATGTCAGGACAGTACAACCACTCTATCTGACAGCATAACCTCCATAATCTGTACAAGTGTGATGACACCCACTCTATCGATGATATAACACACACAGTATGTAGGACACCACACATATTATATGTATCGAACAATATGCAGTATACAGGACATCACACCCACGCAGGGTGACATCAAGTCACTCTTCATGACATCAAATCTACTTTATCTCATATCACACCCTTTATATCTGTCAGCACATCCACTGTACCTGTGTCATCACACACAGTTTATCGACCATATAACCCCCATTGTATGTGTGATACCACAGCCACAAAGTCTATGACATCTTACGAACTACATATAACATCACATCCACTCTGTATGATGTCACACCACTCTATGACATCACACCCACTGTTCTCATGTCATCAACCCAGTATATCTGGCATCGCATCCACTTTACCTGGGTCATTACTGAGCATATTGATGATAACACACCAGCATTATGTGTGATATCAAACCCTACTATATGTATGACATCCTATGATGCTTTGTGACATAACACCGACTCTTTATGACATCACAAGCCTGTATTCATGGCAACACACACACTCGATTCATGACACCACACCCACTCTATATGACATCACATACACTCTACTTGTGACATCACAGCCACTGTATTTATGACAAGACACCTACTATGTTTTAGACACCATACTCAGTAAAAATAACATCGCACTTCGAATATGAATGGGAACACTACACTGTATTCAATGTCATGGCACATACTACGTTTAGGACATCGTATACACTATATACGTTCTCACACACACTCTGTGTATGACTACACAAGCTCTGTGTCTGTCTTGAAACCCGTTCTAAATGCCATCACATCCGCTGTATATGTCATCACACCCACTTTGTCGAGGCCATCACAACAACTATGTAAGAGATCACAGGGGCATATGTATGCCATCCATGCAGTACACATGACATCATATCCACTCTCAATGACAACAATGCTCAGTATGTATGACATCACATGCACTGTATTCATGTCATCACACGCATTGTATATGATATGACATTTCATCTACTGTGTATGATATCACAGTCACTATATAAGTGACATCATACAATGAAACTATCTATGACATCACACACTCTACTTTCACGACTTATCTACTTTATGTGGCATCACACACATGTGTAATGAGAACAGAAACATTGTGTACTTCACAGACACCATATCTGATATCACACTCACTGTATCTGTGTCATCACAGCAAATGTATCAATTTTATCAAACCCAGTGTATGTATCACATCACCTCCACTATATGTATGAAATCATATGTAATACCTATGACATCACATCCACTCTTTACGACATCACAACACTTTATTTATGACATCACGTTCAGTATATCTGACCTCAATCAACTGGAACTGTGTCGTCACACCCAGTCTTTCGATGATTTCACAACCAATATATATATGATATCACATCCAGTATACGTGTGACATCCTATGCACTATATTTATGACATCACACCCACTCTGTATAACATCACAGCCCCCTGAGTTGCTGACATCTGACGCGGACTATGAATGATATCATTTGCACTGTAGATGGCATCCCATCCTCTTTTTGACAGCAAACCACATTATTTATGATGTCACATCCACTTCAGACATGACGTCACACCCACTATATGAGACAGCACACCCACTAAATCTTTGCCATGACAACCTATCCACTGATATCACACGCAATTTTATGTGACATTGCACCCACTATACGTGTGACATCTGTTGCACTCTATAACATCACATCTACTCCTTAAGTCTTCACACGACTGTACTTATGACGTCACAACCCTATATATGAAGCCACATCCAGTAAGTAGGGCAATATATACCCTATACATGTGACATCACAGCAAATAATCTGTGTCATCACACCGACTGTATTGACCACGTCACACCTACTCTTTGTATGACATCACACTCTGCATTTGTATAGCATCTTTGCACTGTGGAAAACATCACATCCTCACGTTACGACATCAAACCACAATTTCTAAGGCATCACACACAGTATATTTGACATCATATCCACAGGATCTCTGTCATCACATCCATGTATTGATGATATCACAACAAGTGTATCTATGAGATCCCACCCGCTATATAGGATGACATCATATCCATTGTATACAATACATATTCACTAGTTTTGTTACCTCACAACCACTGTATCTGTGTCTCACACACACTCTTTCCATCTTATCACACCCTTTGTATGTATGACATCACACCCCTCTTTTCCTACCATCATAAACACTATTTAAAGCATCACATCCACATTTTATGACATGACACCACATTATTTATGACATCACATGCACTCTACTCATGACATTACTCCAAATATATCTGACATTGCATTCACTGTATCTGTGTGATCACAACGACTCTAATGATGATCTCAGAGTCCAACTGTACGAATGACATCACACCCATTTTATGTATGACATCTTAGGCACTATACAAAACATCGCATCCACTTTTATGACTTCACACGATTGCAGTCATCGCATTACCTCCATTGCATTCGTGGCACCACAGACACTATATATGAGATCACACACATGACAACACAAACGTTGTATCTGCCATCTCACCCATTGTATCTGAGACTACATCCACTGTATCTGTGTCCTCAAAGCCAGTGTATCAATGATTCCACACCCACTATCTAAACGATATCACACACACTCTATGTATGACAGCACATTCAGGATGAATGACATGACATAAACCCTTTATGACATGACACATCCCTATATGTATGACATTACAGCTAGTATATTTATGACATCATATCCAATATATATGATATGACACATACTGCTTTCATGAAAATGCAACGTCTATGCCTGACATCTCACCCACTATATTTGACATCACTGCCACTGTATTTGTGCCATCACACAGATGACACACACGTGTGTATCGATGTACCTCTGTGTCGATGACATCAAACAAGTATGTAAGTCATGACACTGCACACATATGACATCTTACACATTCTACATGACATCACATTCACACTTTATGACATCAATGATCAGTATTTATGACATCACAAACACTGCTTTCATGACATCAGATCCCCTCTACATGACATCAAATCCACGGTTTATGACATCTCATCCCCTGTCCTGTGACATCACAGCCTCTCCATCTGTATCTCACATCCACTATGGTTCTGAATACATATCCACTATATTTGACAGAAAACACACCATGTCAATACAATACAACCACTCTATCTGACAGCATAACCTCCATAATCTGTATCAGTGTGATGACACCCATTCTATCGATGATATAACACACACTGTATGTAGGACACCACACATACTATATGTATCGAACAATATGCAGTATACAGGACATCACACCCATGCAGGGTGACATCAAGTCACTCTATTCATGACATCAAATCTACTTTATCTCACATCACACCCTTTATATCTGACAGCCATCCACTGTACCTGTGTCATCACACACAGTTTATCGACCATATAACCCCATTGTATGTATGATAACACAGCCACAAAGTCGATGACATCTTACGAACTACATATGACATCACATCCACTCTGTGTGATATCACACCACTCTATGACATCACACCCACTGTTCTCATGTCATCAACCCAGTATATCTGGCATCGCATCCACTTTACCTGGGTCATTACTGAGTATATTGATTATAACACACCAGCATTATGTGTGATATCAAACCCACTATATGTATGACATCCTATGATTAATTTGTGACATAACACCGACTCTTTATGACATCACAAGCCTGTATTCATGGCAAAACACACACTCGATGCATGACACCACACCCACTCTATATGACATCACATACACTCTACTTGTGACATCACAGCCACTGTAATTATGACAAGACACCTACTATGCTTTAGACACATACTCAGTAAAAATGACATCGCACTTTGAATATGAATGGGAACACTACCACTGTATCCGATGTCATGGCACATACTTCATTTAGGACGTCATATCCACTACAAAGTTCTCACCCACACTGTGTTTATGACTACACAAGCTCTGTGTCTGTCTTGAAACCCGTTTAAAATGCCATCACATCCACTGTATATGTCATCACACCCACTTTGTCGACGCCATCACAACAACTATGTAAGAGATCACAAGTGGCATATGTGTGCCATCAGATGCACTACACATGACATCATATCCACACTCTATGTCAAAATCCTCAGTATGTATGACATCACATGCACTGTATTCATGACATCACACGCATATTGTATACGATATGACATTTCATCTACTGTGTATGATATCACAGTCACTATATAAGTGACATCATACAATGACTCTATCTATGACATCACACACTCTACTTTACGACTTATCTACTTTATGTGGCATCACACACAGTGTTATAAAGGACAGAACCATTGTGTACTTCACAGACACCATATCTGATATCATACCCACTGTTTCTGTGTCATCACAGCAAATGTATCATTTTATCAAACCCAGTGTATGTATCACATCACCTCCACTATATGTATGAAATCATATGTAATACCTATGACATCACATCCACTCTTTACGACATCACACCACTTTATTTATGTAACATCACGTCCAGTATATCTGACCTCACATCAACTGGTTCTGTGTCGTCACACCCAGTCTTTCGATGATATCACAACCAATATATATATGATATCACATCCAGTATACGTGTGACATCCTATGCACTATATTTATGACATCACACCACTCTGTATAACATCACACCCCCTGAGTTGCTGACATCTCACGCGGACTATGAATGATATCATTTGCACTGTAGATGGCATCACATCCTCTTTATGACAGCAAACCACACTATTTATGATGTCACATCCACTTCAGACATGACGTCACACCACTATATGAGACAGCACACCCACTCTATCTTTTCCATGACAACCTATCCACTGATATCACACGCAATTTTATGTGACACTACACCCACTATACCTGTGACATCAGTTGCACTCTATGACACCACATCTACTTCTTAAGTCTTCACACGACTGTACTTATGACGTCACAACTTCTATATATAAAGCCACATCCAGTAAGTAGAACAATATATACCCTATACATGTGACATCACAGCAAATAATCTGTGTCATCACACCGACTGTATTGACCACGTCACACCTACTCTTTGTATGACATCACACTCTGCTTTGTATAGCATCTTTGCACTGTGGAAAACATCACATCCTCACGTTACGACATCAAACCACCATTTCTAAGGCATCACACACAGTATATTTGACATCATATCCACAGTATCTCTGTCATCACATCCACCGTATTGATGATATCACAACAAGTGTATCTATGAGATCCCATCCGCTATATAGGATGACATCATATCCATTGTATACAATACATATTCACTAGTTTTGTTACCTCACAACCACTGTATCTGCGTCTCACACCCACTCTTTCCATCTTATCACACCCTTTGTATGTATGACATCACACCCCTCTTTGCCTACCATCATAAACACTATATAAAGCATCACATCCACATTTTATGACATGACACCACATTATTATGACATCACATGCACTCTACTCATGACATTACTCCAAATATATCTGACATTGCATCCACTGTATCTGTGTGATCACAACCACTCTAATGATGATCTCAGTCCACTGTACGTATGACATCACACCCATTTTATGTATGACATCTTAGGTACTATACAAAACGTCACATCCACTCTTTATTACTTCACACGATTGCTGTCATCGCATTACATCCATTGCATTCGTGGCATCACAGACACTATATATGAGATCACACACATAACAACACAAACGTTGTATCTGCCATCTCACCCATTGTATCTGAGACTACATCCACTGTATCTGTGTCCTCAAAGCCAGTGTATCAATGATTCCACACACCACTTCTAAACGATATCACACACATTCTATGTATGACATCACATTCAGGATGAATGACATGACATAAACCCTTTATGACATCACAGCCCTAAATATATGACATCACAGCTAGTATATTTATGACATCATATCCAATATATATGATATGACACATACTGCTTTCATGAAAATGCAACGTCTATACCTGACATCTCACCCACTATATTTGACATCACTGCCACTGTATATGTACCATCACACAGATGACACACACGTGTGTATCGATGTACCTCTGTGTCGTTGACATCACAACAAGTATGTAAGTCATGACACGGCACCCATATGACATCTTACACATTCTACATGACATCACATTCACGCTTTATGACATCAATGATCAGTATTTAGGACATCACAAACACTGCTTTCATGACATCAGATCCCCTCTACATGACATCACATCCACGGTTTATGACATCTCATCCCCTATCCCTGTGACATCACAGCCACTCCATCTGTATCATCACATCCACTATGGTTCTGAGAACATATCCACTATATTTGACATGAAACACACCATGTCAAGACAATACAAACACTCTATCTGACAGCATAAACTCCATAATCTGTATCAGTGTGATGACACGCATTCTATCGATGATATAACACACACTGTATGTAGGACACCACACATACTATATGTATCGAACAATATGCAGTATACAGGACATCACACCCACGCAGGGTGACATCAAGTCACTCTATTCATGACATCAAGTCTACTTTATCTCATATCACACCCTTGATATCTGACAGCACATCCACTGTACCTGTGTCATCACACACAGTTTATCGACCATATAACCCCCATTGTATGTGTGATACCACAGCCACAAAGTCTATTACATCTTACGAACTACATATGACATCACATCCACTCTGTATGATATCACACCACTTTATGACATCACACCCACTGTTCTCATGTCATCAACCCAGTATATCTGGCATCGCATCCACTTTACCTGGGTCATTACTGAGCATATTGATGATAACACACCAGCATTATGTGTGATATCAAACCCACTATATGTATGACATCCTATGATTAATTTGTGACATAACACCGACTCTTTATGACATCACAAGCCTGTATTCATGGCAAAACACTCACTCGATTCATGACACCACACCCACTCTATATGACATCACATACACTCTACTTGTGACATCACAGCCACTGTAATTATGACAAGACACCTACTATGCTTTTGACACCATACTCAGTAAAAATAACATCGCACTTTGAATATGAATGGGAACACTACCACTGTATCTGATGTCATGGCACATACTACGTTTAGGACATCATATCCACTATACACGTTCTCACTCACACTGTGTGTCTGACTACACAAGCTCTATGTCTGTCTTGAAACCGTTCTAACTGCCATCACATCCGCTGTATATGTCATCACACCCACTTTGTCGATGCCATCACAACAACTATGTAAGAGATCACAGGTGGCATATGTGTGCCATCAGATGCACTACACATGACATCATATCCACTCTCTATGACAACAAACCTCAGTATGTATGACATCACATGCACTGTATTCATGACATCACACGCATTGTATATGATATGACATTTCATCTACTGTGTATGATATCACAGTCACTATATAAGTGACATCATACAATGACTCTATCTATGACATCACACACTCTACTTTACGACTTATCTACTTTATGTGGCATCACAACACAGTGTTATGAAAACAGAAACATTGTGTACTTCACAGACACCATATCTGATATCACACCCACTGTATCTGTGTCATCACAGCAAATGTATCAATTTTATCAAACCTAGTGTATGTATCACATCACCTCCACTATATGTATGAAATCATATGTAATACCTATGACATCACATCCACTCTTTACGACATCACACCACTTTATTTATGACATCACGTTCACTATATCTGACCTCAAATCAACTGGATCTGTGTCGTCACACCCAGTCTTTCGATGATATCACAACCAATATATATATGATATCACATCCAGTATACGTGTGACATCCTATGCACTATATTTATGACATCACACCCACTCTGTATAACATCACAAACCCCCTGAGTTGCTGACATCTGACGCGGACTATGAATGATATCATTTGCACTGTAGATGGCATCACATCCTCTTTTTGACAGCAAACCACACTATTTATGATGTCACATCCACTTCAGACATGACGTCACACCCACTATATGAGACAGCACACCCACTCTATCTTTGCCATGACAACTATCCACTGATATCACACGCAATTTTATGTGACATGCTACAACCACTATACTGTGACATCAGTTGCACTCTATGACATCACATCTACTCCTTAAGTCTTCACACGACTGTACTTATGACGTCACAACCCCTATATATGAAGCCACATCCAGTAAGTAGGGCAATATATACCCTATACATGTGACATCACAGCAAAAATCTGTGTCATCACACCGACTGTATTGACCACGTCACACCTACTCTTTGTATGACATCACACTCTGCATTTGTATAGCATCTTTGCACTGTGGAAAACATCACATCCTCACGTTACGACATCAAACCACCATTTCTAAGGCATCACACACAGTATATTTGACATCATATCCACAGTATCTCTGTCATCACATCCACCGTATTGATGATATCACAACAAGTGTATCTATGAGATCCCACCCGCTATATAGGATGACATCTTATCCATTGTATACAATACATATTCACTAGTTTTGTTACCTCACAACCACTGTATCTGTGTCTCACACCACTCTTTCCATCTTATCACACCCTTTGTATGTATGACATCACACCCTCTTTGCGTACCATCATAAACACTATTAAAGCATCACATCCACATTTTATGACATGACACCACATTATTTATGACATCACATGCACTCTACTCATGACATTACTCCAAATATATCTGACATTGCATCCACTGTATCTGTGTGATCACAACCACTCTAATGATGATCTCAGTCCAACTGTATGTATGACATCACACCCATTTTATGTATGACATCTTAGGCACTATACAAAATGTCACATCCACTCTTTATGACTTCACACGATTGCAGTCATCGCATTACCTCCATTGCATTCGTGGCATCACAGACAATATAGATGAGATCACACACATGACAACACAAACGTTGTATCTGCCATCTCACCCATTGTATCTGAGACTACATCCACTGTATCTGTGTCCTCAAAGCCAGTGTATCAATGATTCCACACCCACTCTCTGGACGATATCACACACACTCTATGTATGACATCACATTCAGGATGAATGACATGACATAAACCCTTTATGACATCACAGCCCTATATGTATGACATCACAGCTAGTATATTTATGACATCATATCCAATATATATGATATGACACATACTGCTTTCATGAAAATGCAACGTCTATACCTGACATCTCACCCACTATATTTGACATCACTGCCACTGTATATGTGCCATCACACAGATGACACACACGTGTGTATCGATGTACCTCTGTGTCGATGACATCACAACAAGTATGTAAGTCATGACACGGCACACATATGACATCTTACACATTCTACATGACATCACATTCACACTTTATGACATCAATGATCAGTATTTATGACATCACAAACACTGCTTTCATGACATCAGATCCCCTCTACATGACATCAAATCCACGGTTTATGACATCTCATCCCCTATCTCTGTGACATCACAGCCACTCCATCTGTATCATCACATCCACTATGGTTCTGAATACATATCCACTATATTTGACATGAAACACACCATGTCAAGACAATACAACCACTCTATCTGACAGCATAACCTCCATAATCTGTATCAGTGTGATGACACCCATTCTATCGATGATATAACACACACTGTATGTAGGACACCACACATACTATATGTATCGAACAATATGCAGTATACAGGACATCACACCCATGCAGGTGACATCAAGTCACTCTATTCATGACATCAAATCTACTTTATCTCACATCACACCCTTTATATCTGACAGCACATCCACTGTACCTGTGTCATCACACACAAGTTTATCGACCATATAAACCCCATTGTGTGTATGATACCACAGCCACAAAGTCGATGACATCTTACGAACTACATATGACATCACATCCACTCTGTATGATATCACACCACTCTATGACATCACACCCACTGTTCTCATGTCATCAACCCAGTATATCTGGCATCGCATCCACTTTACCTGGGTCATAACTGAGTATATTCATTATAACACACCACCATTATGTGTGATATCAAACCCACTATATGTATGACATCCTATGATTAATTTGTGACATAAACACCGGCTCTCTATGACAATCACAAGCCTGTATTCATGGCAACACACCACTCTATTCATGACACACACACCCACTCTATATGACATCACATACACTCTACTTGTGACATCCAGCCACTGTAATTATGACAAGACACCTACTATGCTTTAGACAACATACTCAGTAAAAATGACATCACACTTTGAATATGAATGGGAACACTACCACTGTATCCGATGTCATGGCACATACTACTTTTAGGACATCATATCCACTATATACGTTTTCACACACACTGTGTGTATGACTACACAAGCTCTGTGTCTGTCTTGAAACCCGTTTAAAATGCCATCACATTCACTGTATATGTCATCACACCCAATTTGTCGACGCCATCACAACAACTATGTAAGAGATCACAGGTGGCATATGTATGCCCACAGATGCACTACACATGACATCATATCCACACTCTATGACAAAAATCCTCAGTATGTATGACATCACATGCACTGTATTCATGACATCACACGCATTGTATACGATATGACATTTCATCTACTGTGTATGATATCACAGTCACTATATAAGTGACATCATACAATGACTCTATCTATGACATCACACACTCTACCTTTACGACTTATCTACTTTATGTGGCATCACACACAGTGTTATGAAAACAGAACCATTGTGTACTTCACAGACACCATATCTGATATCACACCCACTGTATCTGTGTCATCACAGCAAATGTATCATTTTATCAAACCCAGTGTATGCATCACATCACCTCCACTATATGTATGAAATCATATGTAATACCTATGACATCACATCCACTCTTAACGACATCACACCACTTTATTTATGACATCACGTTCAGTATATCTGACCTCACATCAACTGGTTCTGTGTCGTCACACCCAGTCTTTCGATGATATCACAACCAATATATATATGATATCACATCCAGTATACGTGTGACATCCTATGCACTATATTTATGACATCACACTCACTCTGTATAACATCACAACCCCCTGAGGTGCTGACATCTCACGCGGACTATGAATGATATCATTTGCACTGTAGATGGCATCACATCCTCTTTATGACAGCAAACCACACTATTTATGATGTCACATCCTCTTCAGACATGACGTCACACCCACTATATGAGACAGCACACCCACTATATCTTTTCCATGACAACCTATCCACTGATATCACACGCAATTTTATGTGACAATACACCCACTATACGTGTGACATCAGTTGCACTCTATAACATCACATCTACTCCTTAAGTCTTCACACGACTGTACTTATGACGTCACAACCTCTATATATGAAGCCACATCCAGTAAGTAGGTCAATATATACCCTATACATGTGACATCACAGCAAATAATCTGTGTCATCACACCAACTGTATTGACCACGTCACACCTACTCTTTGTATGACATCACACTCTGCATTTGTATAGCATCTTTGCACTGTGGAAAACATCACATCCTCATGTTACTACATCAAAGCACCATTTCTAAGGCATCACACAGAGTATATTTGACATCATATCCAGAGGATCTCTGTCATCACATCCACTGTATTGATGATATCACATCAAGTGTATCTATGAGATCCCATCTGCTATATAGGATGACATCATATCCATTGTATACAATACATATTCACTAGTTTTGTTACCTCACAACCACTGTATCTGCGTCTCACACCCACACTTTCCATCTTATCACACCCTTTGTATGTATGACCTAACACCCCTCTTTGCGTACCATCGTAAACACTATTTAAAGCATCACATCCACATTTTATTACATGACACCACATTATTTATGACATCACATGCACTCTACTCATGACATTACTCCAAATATATCTGACATTGCATACCCTGTATTTATGTGATCACAACCACTCTAATGATGATCTCAGAGCAACTGTACATAGGACATCACACCCATTTTATGTATGACATTTTAGACACTATACAAAACGTCACATCCACTCTTTAAGACATCACACGATTGCAATCATCGCATTACCTGCATTGCATTCGTGGCATCACAGACACTATAGATGAGGTCACACACATGACAACACAAACGTTGTATCTGCCATCTCACCCATTGTATCTGAGACTACATTCACTGTATCTGTGTTCTCAAAGCCAGTGTATCAATGATTCCACACCCACTCTCTAGACGATATCACACACACTATGTATGACAGCACATTCAGGATGAATGACATGACATAAACCCTTTATGACATCACAGCCCTATATGTATGACATCTTAGCTAGTATATTTATGACATCATATCCAATATATATGATATGACACATCCTGCTTTCATGAAAATGCAACGTCTATACCTGACATCTCACCCACTATATTTGACATCATTGACACTGTATATGTGCCATCACCCAGATGACACACACGTGTGTATCGATGTACCTCTGTGTCAATGACATCACAACAAGTATGTCAGTCATGACACGGCACACATATGACATCTTACACATTCTACATGACATCACATTCACACTTTATGACATCAATGATCAGTATTTATGACATCACAAACACTGCTTTCATGACATCAGATCCCCTCTACATGACATCACATCCACGGTTTATGACATTTCATCCACTATCCCTGTGACATCACAGCCTCTCCATCAGTATCATCACATCCACTATGGTTCTAAATATATATCCACTATATTTGACAAGAAACACACCATGTCAGGACAGTACAACCACTCTATCTGACAGCATAAAGACCATAATCTGTACAAGTGTGATGACACCCATTCTATCAATGATATAACACACACAGTATGTAGGACACCACACATATTATATGTATCGAACAATATGCAGTATACACGATATCACACCCACGCAGGGTGACATCAAGTCACTCTTCATGACATCAAATCTACTTTATCTCATATCACACCCTTTATATCTGTCAGCACATCCACTGTACCTGTGTCATCACACACAGTTTATCGACCATATAACCCCCATTGTATGTGTGATACCACAGCCACAAAGTCTATGACATCTTACGAACTACATATAACATCACATCCACTCTGTATCTATCGATGATATCACTACAATGAAATGATTTATGTAAATCGCAATCCGCTATTATATGAAGAACATCATTCTCCATTGTTTACAACATTCACATTCTCAACTTAGTTGTTACCACACAGCCACTGAAGTGCTGTGTCTCACACTTGACACGTTGCATGATAGCCACACACTTTCTACGTTATGATATCAACACCCTGTTTTTGCATAACATCTAGATACACCTGTAATAGCATTTTCAAATCCACATTTTATGACAATACAACCACATTATTTATGACATTCCATGCCCTTATACTCATGACATCAATCCCATTTTATCTGCCATTGCTCCACTTTATCTGTGTGATTTACAACCCAAACTAATGATATCTCAGTCCAAATCTACGTATGACATCCACACCAATTTTATGTATTACATCTTAGGCAATATACAAAACGTCACATCCACCTCTTTAATACTTAACATTGCAGTGATCGCATTTCATCCATTGTTTTCGGCACACGACACTATTATGAGATCACACACATACACAACCTAAGCCCCCCCCCAAAATTTTTTCCCCCTCCCGTACGTTTTTCCCCAAAAATAATGTTACAATAAAAATACACCAACCCCTCTTTTAGAACCCCAAAGGTTTGGGCTAATTTTTTCCCCTTTTTGACATAACCCTAAATTTGCATCCCGTTTTTTTTGACCTTAAAAAAGAATACTCTTTTGAAAAAGCAATTTGAATTAACTTTTGCACTTATTATTTTTAGACACAAACAACATTTAGATTTACTCGTTATGACATCCCTATTTTCAACATCACCTATGAATCCCAAAATTTTTTGAATCCATCCGTTTAAAGACATCCATCTTTTTAAAATAAAATTTTTAACCAACCCCCCTTACTAAAACCATTTTGCATCTATCCACCCGGAAAAAGACACCCTCTTTCCCACCAAAATTTTAGAACAATCCACATTTTGACTAAAAAACCATTAAAACTACAACCACTCTTTACCAAAAACCCCTTAAACTTTTGTGTGATACAAAATCAATGATTTA